>JAZAVK010000050.1:0-269355 GCA_037954305.1 Neonectria magnoliae | reverse complement strand
AAAAAAAAAAGAGAGAACAAGAGGCTCTGTTTGGTGGCAAGGGCAGATCATTGGTGCAAGGAACTAGTAGAGAAAAGGTGGTAGTTGGGGGGGGGGATCTCGTTTCTGAACGAGATACGAATACGAACAGCCAATGAGAGGGCGCGCGGCTACTTTCAGATTATCGGGTGGTCTGTGCGTCCAGCTGCCGTCCCAGACAGGGAACGGAACGGGTAATTGGGTGTCGACCGCCAGGCACGGCAGCGCAAGGCATTAGTTAAGTTACAGGACACTGGGTAGGTACGAAAAAGGCCGCCACAGGGCTGCGGCAGAGCACGGAAGCCGCCTACAGGGGGGCAGCTACGGTAGGTGTGCTTTCGTACACCGCTTGGACACAGTGGTAGCGCTGGCGGGACTTCTACTGCTGCCAATTGATGTACGTACTTGGCAGTACGAATACCGTGTACGAATACATGTTAGTGGTGGTTGGTGGGTTAGGGACTTGGGAACGCCCCCCCTGCCTGTCCTGTCGTGTGTCCTTGGCTCCTGCTCCCCTTGTCGCCTGGTCCCCTAGTCTGCTTGTCCGTCGGCAGAAAAAAGTCGGGGCCGTTCAATTACATATCAGTTAATCTCCTTCGCCGTCCATCTCTTCTCGACCCTCTCTCCTCCTTCAAGGTACTTGAATTGCGGGATCCTCTGCTCTTCATCGCCCTCTCCTCTCCTCACCTCTCCTCACCTCTTCTCACCTCCCTCCCAATCGGGTGGCTTGTTCCCTTTCCTCGTCCCTCTACTCTCCTACGCCGCCAAACCACCTCCACCAACGAAGCACCCACCCGCCGCCCTTTCGCGATGGGCCTCATCCAGGAGCTCGCGGGCCACCCGCTCACGCAACAGTTCCAGACTCTGCCGCTCGCCGCCCAGATCACCATTGCCTTCACTGCCTTCATCATCCTCTCCGTCGTCTTCAATGTCGCCAGCCAGCTCCTCTTCAAGAACCCCAACGAGCCCCCGCTGGTCTTCCACTGGTTCCCCATCATTGGCAGCACCGTCACCTACGGCATGGACCCTCCCCGCTTCTTCAAGGAGAACCGCGCAAAGGTTAGTCTCCGATTCATCTCTTGCGACCACATTCAGCTGTGCGACCGCAATCGCTAACAACCATCTCACTCTAGTTCGGTGATGTCTTCACCTTCGTCCTCCTCGGCAAGAAGACTACTGTCGCCGTAGGCCCCACTGGAAACGACTTCATCCTCAATGGCAAGCTCAAGGATGTTTGCGCCGAAGAAATCTACACTGTTCTCACTACCCCCGTCTTCGGAAAGGATGTCGTCTACGACTGCCCCAACGCGAAGCTCATGGAGCAGAAGAAGGTGCGCAAACCCTCTGCTCTCCCTCGCCCCCCTATTGATTTCTCGGGCAACAGTTGCTGACTTGTCCCCTGTCAATAGTTTATGAAGGTCGCTCTCACAACCGACGCCTTCCGATCCTACGTCCCTATCATCTCCGGCGAGGTTCAGGACTTCTTCAAGAAGAACCCCGACTTCAAGGGTCCCAACGGCATCGTCGATATCCCCAAGAAGATGGCCGAGATTACCATCTTCACCGCCTCCCACGCTCTCCAGGGCACCATTATTCGCAGCAAGTTTGACGAATCTCTCGCCGCCCTCTACCACGATCTCGATATGGGTTTCACCCCCGTCAACTTCATGCTTCACTGGGCCCCTCTCCCCTGGAACCGCAAGCGTGACCACGCTCAACGCACCGTTGCCAAGATCTACATGGACACCATCAAGGAGCGCCGCGCTATGGGCGACGAGGATAAGGAGCTCGACATGATGAAGCATCTCATGAACGCCACCTACAAGAACGGCACCAAGGTCCCCGACCACGAGGTCGCCCACATGATGATTGCCCTGCTCATGGCCGGCCAGCACTCGTCTTCGTCCACCAGCTCCTGGATCATGCTCCGTCTCGCTCAGTACCCTCACATCATGGAGGAGCTCTACGAAGAGCAGGTCAAGGCCCTCGGCGCCGATCTGCCCCCGCTCAAGTACGAGGACCTGGCCAAACTTCCCCTAAACCAGGCCATCATCAAGGAGACTCTACGCCTTCACGCCCCTATCCACTCCATCATGCGCGCCGTCAAACAGCCCATGCCCGTCCCCGGTACCAAGTATGTCGTCCCGACGAGCCACACCCTCCTCGCCGCTCCCGGTGTCAGCGCCTCCGATCCCGCCTACTTCCCCAATCCCGATGAGTGGGACCCTCACCGCTGGGAGAACGACTCTCCCAACGCTCCTACCATTCTCCGCAACGTCGTCGAGGACGAGGAGAAGATCGACTACGGCTACGGACTTGTCAGCAAGGGCTCTGCCTCTCCCTATCTTCCCTTCGGTGCTGGTCGCCACCGCTGCATTGGTGAGCACTTTGCCAACCTGCAGCTCCAGACCATTGTTGCCGAGGTTGTCCGCCATTACAAGTTCCGCAACGTGGATGGCGGAAACACTCTCATCGACACGGACTACGCTTCGCTCTTCTCGCGACCGCTGGAGCCTGCCAACATCTACTTTGAGAGGCGGGAATAGACTGAACGACGATGATGTGGGAAGCAAAGACCAACAAACTTGTATATATGCAGCAATGCGACGGGCGTGCTGAGGAGTTGGAGAGCATAATGATTTGGCTGGCATGAAAACTTTTGCTGCGCAGTGCTGGCGAGAGGCCCCGGCAGCATTACTATAAATCTCTTAATATGAAAACCGTTAAGCTAGAAAGAAAAGGTTGGATCCGATACAGTGATGTGACATGTCGAGTATCATTATCATGACGCGTGCCATGCTGGGTAAGTGGTGGGCTGGACCGGCATCAAGATGCCGGTAACAACAAACCCCACACTTTGGTAATGGTAATTAGGTGCTGAGATTACAACGTCATGACCCGAACTACAAGACCTCGACAGTGCATCTTCAACTCGTTTGGACGTCTTTTGGGGCATCCCGAACTAGAACCAAGATTAACAAGTAAATTACCCCGGCCTAGATACAACCCAGATTCTGCTTCCTGGTAAGATTCAATCCCTTGAGCTAGTGATGATCACCGTGCTAAAGAGTTTAATAGACCAACAAGTCGTTGTCCACCATCTAGGAGAGCACTCTCCGAATAAGTACAATATGGGCGAAGATTACGGCCCTTTTGTTCGTCTATGGGGCATTCGCCCTTCCCAGCTCCCACCGGCCGGGGCCACTGGTGATGATCTCAAGCCTTTTCTCGCTTTGATTCTCAAGGAGGCCCTACCGTTCCTCAACGTTGTCCCCGACGCCCCCTCGCCCTGGAAGCCCAAATCTAGCAAGACCTTCCCCCACTCCACCGCGACAGTCCGGCTTTATGAGCGAACAGTGCCAGTCGAGCAGCTCCGTGCCGTCGTCAAGAAACACCACCCACCGGGGGTCGACGCCAGACACATATCTGCCGAAACGTGGGCGCTGCGCCAGAGCGTACACGAGGACGCAGCAACTACAGGGACGGCGTCCTGGGCTGAGTTCATGCGGTGCTTCAAAGAGCGGCACGCCGAGGCGGAGGTGGCCTTCACGCCGAACATCCTCAGCACGGCGGTGCACTGTGAGTGGGATTGTACGGGCGTCGAGGTCGAAGTCGAGACCGGTGGCCCAACCTGGGTTGACTGGACGTTGCGTAGCGAGGAATCAATGCATCAGCTGCCGGGTCCGTTGCAAAAGCGCGTGTTCCCGGTGATCCAAGCGACGGCTGCGATGCGCGGGCGGCGGGAGTTCGTGGTGGTGCAGATTGCGGCGCAACCTGAGGACGACGGGGCCGAGACCGGACACGAGGGAACGGTGAGGGCGGCGTACACGAGCGTCGAGAGGGTGCGGGAGACGGCCTATGGCAAGCTGGAGTGGACAATGGGGACGGCGTCGAGTGCGGGCGGAGTGTTGCCGGCGTGGATGCAGCGAATTGCGGTGCCGGGGCAGATTGCCAAGGACGTCGACATGTTTTTGCACTGGGTTTCGACGGAGAGAGAGAAGAAAGATAGTGAGATACTGGGAGGGTATAGGGAAGGAGTTGAAGTAGGAGGAGGAGCAGAAGAACAGCAAACGGTGATGTGAGAAGCAGACTATTACTAGTAGGTGAGGTTCAAGGGGGACTGACATATTTACCAACTTCTCTTTGGCTCTTACACACTTGCATGTTGTATGTAGGTTGTATTTGTGGCTTTGGGTGTGTAATGATGTTTGTTACCGGTTGGTGATTGGTCTGGGTCGGTGTGCAAGTTGTAGTTGCAGTCCTTGAATATCGCTCCTTCCTCGGGCCGCTTCCTTGCTTTCTCATTACCAACACGCAATCATGGAAGGCAAGGTGAGGTGGTCTAAGGCATCTATCTCTCACAGTAAGGCACCCAGACATCGAACTTGAAACCTTCAAGCTGCTTTGTGGCAAGCGGATCTTGTAACCTTCATCTTCGATGGCGTCCCTACTCCATCACAGCCTCGACAGAAACTACGATTGGCTGACCTTTCACCACCATCCTCCTGTAATCTCATCTGAGGATGCGTATTTATTTCCATCACATCTGATCCCGCCTATAAGGCGTCCTCTATCTAAATGGCTACAATACAGAAGCGCCGACGTTCGGTGCCCCCGGGTGTCACTCCGAACCACAACCTATCCCCCACCAATGACGACGTCCAAGCCCTCACCGCAACCTCGTCGACAAGTCCACTCACTGCTCCCAAACACCCATCCAAGCTCCTCGCTCAGGCTGACGCCCTCGCAAAGATGACCTTTGAGCTCAACCTCCGCGCCGTCTGCAGCCATGCCGAGCGGCTCGAGCGCGAGGTCCGCACCCTCGTTTCCTATACCGAACACGACAAGGAGTTCCGGTGCGAGAACGAGAGCCGTCTAGCCGCCATGATGCATGAGATTCAAGCCGTGAAGACCCATGTAGCCAAGGTGGAGAATACGCAAGAGAACGTGAGGGGAGGCTTGGAGGACCAGCAGCGGCGGGCGACTGAGGCATTGGATGGGTTCAAGAAGGAGATATCGGACCTGAGGCGTCTAATTGACGGCCTTTCCAGCCAGCTCAACCAGTTCAAAACTTCGGATGATAACAGAGAGGCGCCTCGACCTCCACCCACAACCTCTCGCTGTATGGAGACTAGGGCCATGCGCCGGGCGAACAAACGGGTTGAAACCCAGCCTCGGGACCAGCAAAGTGAGAAACGCCTCATCGGTTCATACATGCGCCCTGACTGACGTTCCACTAGACGTAGACGGGGCCAACATCAAGTCTCGCATCCAGGAAGCCATCAACTCTACCCGTCGCTGGAACCGCGACCACAAAGTCACCAAGATCCCGGACTCTCAGTTCGCCGCAAACTACCTCAAGAAACAGTCCCAGCGTGACCCAGACTTGGCAGTCCTCCTCCAACGCTCACTACAAAAACGTATTCGCCTCCGCGGGAGTCTCCGTTCGGGGAAGGCTGAGCCACAACCCCGGAACCTCGGGGAGCTCTGTCGGGCCGTCGTCTGGCAAGATGTCATCGATATGGTTAAGGATGTCTTGGTGGTTAATGCGCAAAACTCAGCAAGGCTCCTGGGGAGAGGGATGAGGACCTGACATATCATGGTGCATGTCCTTAATGCATCCAAGGTCGCCAAGTATACGGAGCAGTGTGAAGAGGATGAGAGTAACATTCAAAGTATGGCTGAACGCAGCAACCCATTCTAACAGATAGCCCCGCAGAGCGTTAAAAATGTACGTCGTGGTATTTTATATCAGAGCCCGCAAATCAACTTTCCATGCCCTGTCCTAGTGCTAGCCACACCCAAAACGCCGTTTTTGCCTTGGCCGAGTAAGTTCTACAATCCTGTTACCGCCTTTCCGTAGTGTCGTACTTCCCTCCTAGTCATCGATCTCGATGCCGATCGATGACTTCTTGAGCTCAATCTCCGACTTGAGCTGCTTGATCTGGGCCTCGATTCGGTTCCGCAGGATCTTGTTCTGGGTGCGTCCCAGCTCCGTCTGCTTGTTGCCCAGCTGCTTCTGCAGGTCGGCGATGATGTCCTTGACGCCCTGCTCCTCGTCGCGCTGGGCGCGGGCGTCATCGTCGAGCTCGTCATCCTCGTCGTCGTCGTCATCGTCATCGTCCGAGACCTCCTCGGACTCGTCGGCCTCGATGCTATCGTGCACGGCGGGCGTGTTGGCCTGGGTGGCGGTCATGGGGGTGCCCATATCGATGCCGGTGGCGGGCGTCTCGGCCGCGAGGTCGTCGGCGAAGGCGGCTTCGAGGTCGGCCATGAGGTCGTCGTCGTCGCCTTCGGCATCCTCGCCGAATATGTCCTGGCTCTGGCTCTGGAAGTAGTCCATGCCGTCGTCCATCTCGCCTTCGGCGTCCTCGTCGCCATCCTCGTCATCAGCCTCCGGTTGCGTTTCCTCCATCCATTCCCACCGCGTAGAACTCGCCTTAGCGTCCTCGCCCAGCAGACGCTCGACTTCGGCTTCCTTGTCCTCGATTTCCTTCCGGCTGATCGTCTTGGCGAAGCGACGGTTGAGGCAGTCGTGCATGGGGGGCGTCAGGCCATGGGGCCACTTGAAGTGGGTGTCAATCATGCTCGGAAGGGGAGCTTGTTTGGCCTCCATCTCGCTGGCCACCGGTTGGAAGACCAGCAGCATCTGGCAAATGTCGGCCGACTTGAGGAAGGATTTGCGATCCCAAGTCTTCATCGCCTCAGTGATGGTGGGCAAATCGACCATGACGGCTGCATACCGTTGACCCTTGACCGTCAACATAGCTCGTCGCGTGTCCTCCTCGAAGAATTTCATCTGGATATCGGCCCCTCCCATGCTTCGCGCAACGCCCACCTTGCCATTCTCCATACACCAGCGCACGTATTCGCAGTGCTCTCCCGGCATCATTCGCAGGATGAACTGCTCCTCGATCGAGGGGTCCTTCTCCCGGTCGCTCGCCTCCGAGTCGTACCCATCGCCGGGCGGATGCATAGGCGCCCGGCCCTTGGGTTTCACGACCAGCGTCGGGGTCATGGTAGCCTTGGCCAGGGCGGCCTTGGTCAGGGCGGCCTTGGTCGTCGCGGACTTGGCCAGCAGGGACTTGGTCGCCTTGAGCTTGATCTTGGTCGTCGGGTGCGACGCGGAGAGGGGTTCGTCGTCGTCATCGTCGTGCGGGCGCTTCTTGCTGTCGACGAGCTTCTGCGTGGGCTTGGTCTGCCTGCCGGCCTTGGTCTTCGCGGGCGGCTTGTCGGCGGGCGTGGATGGCTGGGACTGGGTGATCTTGAGCTTGACCTTGCGTGAGCCGCCCTCGGTGGGCGTGGGAGTGGGAGCGCCGGCGGTCGCAGCGGAGGGTGTCGCGTTGGCGTCGGCGACGAAGGAAGAGGACCGGCTGACATTGATCTTGAGTCGCGGCTTTGGCGGCGGCGCTGGGCCAGCACTGGGCGCGGGCGAAGACATTCTGGCGATTCTCGAGGAGTGAGTGTAGTTCGATGGCGAGTGATGTTCCCTGCTCTGCGCCTGGTGTGAGTTCGAGCGCCCTGTGTTAACCTGGCGAAGGGCAGTTCATCCGAGGAGCTGTGTTGAAATATAAGGCGGAGGGGTGGTGAAGGGGAGAAAATTTCGAGGGCGAGCTTTGCGAAGCTGCGCCGTGAGGGCGAGTTAAAGATGGCGAGTTCAGAATGAGATGCAAGTAATGTTAAAGTGAGGTACGTACAGACGCGGGAACGTGGCGCAGACCCGCTTTTATCCGCGATGAAGCCACCACTGATGAGGCAAACAAGCAAGGTACTGAGCGAGTGAGCATCAACTTCGTGATCTGAAAAGAGCTAACTGAAATAGCTGGGGAAAATCAGGGTACGCGATTCCGACGTCCGTTGGTAACTATCAAACATAATACAGTCGGAATATCAGCGGGGTTTATAGTCGCAGATGTCCTCCAGCATGTAACAGTCTTGCTTTGATTATTGCACTTGTTCACTTGAGCTGATGCCCGCTTTAAACATGAAAGCAAGCAGAGTCTATCACGTATAGTATTGCAAAGTGTCGAGATCCGACCGTAAATCGGCTTGCCATGTAAGCCTGATTAAGTCTTGCTATAGGTACAACGAGTAAAAGCACCAGACAAAAATGCAGCATCAAGCAGTCGCCCAAGAATATATGCCACCTGCAAACGCCTCCCAGTGCCCCATGTAAATGGTGGGTATATTTTCGTTCCTCCTTAGTGGTCTCCAGCATTATGAAGACATTCAACAAATGAAACTGCTGTAGGTGAATGCAGAATAAAGGTTAGGTCGTCAAGCATCACCAGTTGATACCAGTCCATCCATACGACCCATCAACATTCACCCAGCCGCCCTTTTCGAAGCCGTCTTCCCAGCCCATCATCACGGCCAGCAGCCGACATCCCATGGCGCTGACGGCACAAACTACCTGGTCGCTTGCCCCAGCAAGCACTGCTAGGTCCATCATGTACGCCCGTCCGATGAGGCTCCGCAATCTCAGCGTCTGCTCTGACGGGGGGGCCATGTGCCGAGCCTCCATGTTTGTGTTGTGCACATTCACGCCATTGGGTGCGTTGGCGGCGTTGTTCTTACGATTAACGCCGAGGTTCCAAAACATGGGTGAAAAGAATCCGCCCTCCCAACCAAAAGTTTCGTCGACAAAATGGTGAAACGCATGTGGGTTGGGGTTGGCCTCATCAATGGCCACTTTCGAGGCAAGACGGATTCGCTCCTGCGAAGGGACAACCTTGGAGAACTCGGCTTCTTCGTACACGGTCGGGTCGTCGGTCGCGACGACGATGACCGAACCCCGGTTGATGGTGGTATCCGTCGAGGACTTATTGTAGTACTCCTCAACAAGATTACTGATACTCTCGAGGAACACCTCGGCGGGGATATAGCCATCACGGTACTGGTACTCAATAGGGTGCTGGTCCCCGTGGCGAATATGAAGTCCAATGACGGGCATGTCCGGAGCGCTGGAGTCGACCGTCTTGGCCTTGGCCTGCAGCCCACTGACGCGCTCATCGACATATGCCTGGTCCTGCTTGTTCAAGCCGAACATAGCCTGGTACCCTGTGTGGGCGAGATCAAACAGTCCGCGCAGTCCATTGTCAGTGCCAGCCGTGCGGTGACTCTTGGCCAGCAAAGCTGGGAAGATCTCTTTGGCGGTCACGGTTGAGACGACCAGGTGGCTGGCTTGGAAGGGGCAGGGAACGATGTGGTGTCGAGGAGGCGGTCGACAGTCAGGGACAGGAGGGGATGTGAATATGTCAGTGTAGGCGCCGTAAGCCCAGCGAGTGTCGTCGATGAAGAATGCCCGGCCCTGCTCCTTGGCCAGTCCGTAAAAGGTCCACAACGTCATAAGCGTGTTGCCCAAGCCGGCATCTGGAGTCTCCAACACGAAGGTCATGGAACTCTGGCAAATGGGCTTGTACTGCATCGATTCCTTGTCCATTCCAACAATGTGACCAGGCTGCTTGGCGTGGACACCCTTAGGCGGAGAGGGCAGCAAACCGGTTCTTTCCGCCTCATATACATCAATAAAGTAGTCATCCGGGGCATCGTAGCTTAGCATTGTCTGCTCTGAGATTGGGGTTTTGTGGTGAAGGTCCCTGGCCCGGGAAGAGACCTCTCGACATTGTCCACTCATATCTGAGTACTGGTCGATGGACAAGGGAAAATCGTAATCATGGGGAATCGAGATGGACCACTTCGATCGGCCCTTGGTATCGCTAATAATAACGGGTGTGGGGAAATCGGGGAAAGCATCCTGTCCAACAAGTTCGAAACCCTCGGGCTTAGAAAAGTAGGGCCAGACTGCGGGCAAGACATCGTGGTCCCGGAAGGCTAAGGCCAAGAGATAAACGGTTGTAAGTAGTCCCGCAAGAAGAAAGAGACGACGAAAAACTCGGCTCGGCCGAGTAACTAGAATCTGAGAGGGAGTCCTCTTGGGTCTCGGGACCAAAGCTGGAAGACTGGGGGAAGGTGGGGGAGAGAAGAGAAGGTGGTTGAAGTTGAATCGAGAAGAGGTCGAAGAGAGGGGGCCACGGTCGAGGTTGTTGTAGGAACCGCCTCGGCGGAGGTTCAGTCGAGCTGGAGCAACTAACATTTTGGTGCTAGTTGCAGGAGACGCCATCGTAAAGTCGGGTTGAAAAAATCGTGTATAAGCCGCGAAGCGAGACGATGGTGGGTGAATGAAAGTTGGGTTGAAGATATTGAACAAGGTGGTCCCAGATGATGGCAAGAATGTATATGCCGTGTCGTGGCTTGAAGTGAATACAAGAAAAGGCGGTCGGTTTTCGAAAACAAGTCCTAGGGACGAAGGAGTGACGAGGGGGGGAGTGTGTATCCAAGACGGGGCGGCAAGCCGCTGGTGCAACCAGGCAAACAACAGAGAATGGAGAAGTTAAAGTCGTGAGTATTTGTGGATGAAGCTACATCTGACAAGAAGTCGCGAAACCGGCCTGAGTGTCGATGATGGTCGTTATGGACGGAAGTGGGTTAGTTCGGTCGAAGCAAGAATCGAGTCTCAAGTCCAAGCCCAAGTCCAAGTTAGCTTCAGCTCGAGCTGGCAGTGAGGCGAAGCCGCCGGAAGTGATCGAGGCCGTTGAAACCACAAACACCCGATCCAGACGGGACGAAGCGGGGGGCGTGAGAGAAATGAGAGGCAACGGAAGGGGTCCGAGGATAGAATCGAATCGGAAGAAAAGAACGGAGCATCGAAAGTAGAAGACGTGAGGGAAGGAGCGTCGGGGAGAAGCAGAGGCAAACAACCTAATGGAACAAACAAAACAGAAAAGAACCGGGGTGCAGAGGAAGACGTCAAGCCTTCGTGCTGGAGAATCGTAGTAGAGCCCGAGCGAAATTGGAGTGGGTGAGGAAGGAAGGGAAGGGAACCGCAGGAAGGAAGCGTCGGGATGCAGCATGTTGGCGTTTGGCGTTTTGGCGCTGGCGGCGTTCGACTTGGCCGCCCAGGCGGGCACCAACGCCAGAACCGGACGAGACGGGGGGGGGGGGGGCCGCCAAGCCAGGGAAGGAGCCATGGGGCTGTTGCATGGCAGGGTTTCGGGTTGCGCCTGTGCTTGTGCCTGCCTGTATCGTGCGTGGTTCGATCGTGAAGAGAAAGAGCAACAAAAAAAAAAAGGCGTTGCGACCTTGGATGGGAAGGATTCTCCGGAGCTACCACAGTCGTGCCTTCCCGAGGTAGGTAGGTAAGCAGATGCAATGCTCCATCACGGGCTTACTGCAAACATCGTACATACCAGTAGTAGTAGTTACACCACCATTCTCTCTCTCGCTAACATGTCCAAATACGAAACCTTGCGGTCAGCTACCCCAGCTCCTCGGGCTGCGTGCACAACACCAACCGGCTGCTGCCAGACAGACACGCAACTGGAGAGTTCTCAACAGCAGTCACCAGTCACAGATTGATTGATTGACTTGGTCACCCCGGGGATGTGTGGGAGCGGACGATGGGAGTAAGTAAGCACAGACGACTGACCACAAGGTAAACACATGGATCAGAGAGCTTGTGGCTAACAAAGGGTAGACTAGCATAGCGCCAGGATCCATGGACGACGATGACACAAGCCACAGACACACGATACACAGACTCGAGGCAAGTCGTTCCAAGTTGAAAGAGACGGCTGCTCGACAGCCAACCAAGACAAGGCGCCTGTGACAAACATGGAACGCGTTGAATAGGCCATGCTTGGGTACCTTGTGCTGAGAGTGCGAGACTGCAGATGATTAGTAGTATGGCGAGGGAGCCGTGTTACAGAGCACTTATCAAAGCCTGCTATAGTTAATGGGATGAGTTACCATCCGTTGTTGTATCATGTATCAATCCTGCTCATCCTCACCCCACGCTTCGTCCGATCACACACTGCTCGATCCTCCATCTGTCAGTTGACGTAAGCCAAAAAGGGCTGCTCTACATCGTGTCAGAGTCACTCTTTCGCAGAAAACCCACAGAAACCCACAGACCAGAGTACCTGCTGCCCGAGTCCCCTCCACACCCCTGACAGCCAAGTCCGCAACTCCCTGACAATCTGCAGGAACGCGGAAGGTGGCTTGGCAGGGATACTTGACTAGTGCGATGACCCCCCGAGCAGCTCAAATACCGCCAATCAGATGTCCTCGTCCGGAAGCGGCCGCTTGGCGCCTTTTCCCTTAGCCTGGTTTCACATTGAAAAAAAGTCCATGGATTCCCAAGTACTCAACCGCTGCAAACCAGAGAGTTCCAACATTCAACACCAGGGCTTCCGAACCAATCAAATCACCGTCAGCTACCTATGGCAATCTCGGTATCGCCTTGGAACTTGCTAGACGAGTCGGCGACATGTGAGTCTGATGACTGGCCCTCACTTCCCGCCTAACCCGTCCCTAGACCACGAAGTATTCGGACTAATCAGTAGCCTCTACACCAAACATGCTCTCTCCGAAAGCCAAGAAACAAAACAGGTCCCCGTAACTATCAATATCTCGGCCGCAGGTGCTCCGTGTTTTGCCTTGATCGTTAGGTTCTGCACTGTAGGTCTCGCCCACCGTCTCGCCGTTTCTCCCACATTCATGCTCCGCCCATCCCGCATCGCACTGCCACTGAACCTCACACTGCGCATGTCTCGTCATGGGCTTGCTTAGGAGGGCCTTGAGCGACCAATGCCGGTCATATCACACACAACTCGGCTGTGGCGAAGACGACGACGACTACAACGACTACGCGTCCATGAATCTTACCTACGGCCTCCACCAATGAAGCCCTTCGCTTTGTGTTACTGTACTGTACTTGTTGCGATGCCGTCTGCAGCATGCAATCTGCGGCCCCATCGGCCTGCAGTCGGCGTCTGTCACATCCTCAAATCCACGTCCATGTCGTATCTCTCTTCTCTTCAAGCTTGATGTTGACCTCCTCACCTACTCCAGGATTGGACCACGTAGTTACGAAGTAGGTGGTAGATATCTTGGCCAGAGACTCAAAGGCGGACATGCATCTGTGAGACTAAGGGTCCTTTGCAAGCACCGCCTAGACCTCACACAGAGCTTTGGTCGTCACCGCATCCTTGAGCACATACCATGGCAGATCAACTTGTCCTTGCTCATTCTCTGGGCCCATGCCCTCTGGTTTCCATGACTAGGTATCTAACCAGTTCAAACAACCGGGCGCTGTCCATAATGTCCGCGCCACCCTCTGGTCCACGACCATTGGTAGGTATATAATACACACAAAAAATGTTTCGACCGCAAACCATGATAGAAAAGAAATGGGTCCCAACGTAGACGTCTTGTCGCGTCATTCTTCTGTCGCCGTAGATTACTCACACACATATGCGGCGTTCCCCGTCTCGTCCCGTCCTGTCCTCCTCGTCCAGTCGAGCCAGTAGCTGACCTGATCTCTCTCCCAGCAACAAACGACACGGGTGCCCACATCATGAATCAAACAAAGTTTCCTCGCCTCTCTTCCCGTGTTCCCTTTTTCCTGTGACAAACGAAAGTAATCGGGTATAAACGCAAACAACCTCTGTTCCCTTGACAGGATATCTCCCATGCCCAAACGCCGCTTGCTGAGCCCTGATTCCAGGTGCTGGTCGCTTCTCAATAATGACAAAAGAAAATGAAACTTCCTCCATTCATATCTCCCCCCACCCTTGTCTCTATGCTTCCAATGGGACGGCCTTAGGCTCCTCGACGAGTCCTGGCGTAGGGCTTCGTCGTAGAGGCTCCATGTTGTGTGCGGGTTCTGGCGCCAAAGAATCCATCTTTTGCGCGTTGGCCAGTCGCACACTTCCTCGCGTGCCCCGAACCACCTGTCCCGTCTCTACTCGGTCTTGGAGCATCTCGTCCAACATCTTGTTCATCTCATCGACGCCCCGACCACGCTTTTTTTCGGCTTCTGGTACCAGAGGGCTGCCCGGTAATGAAGAATAGCCCTCCTTTAGTACCGGCGATCGGGGTTCGGTCGAGGCTTCAGCCGTATCCCGCGAACGCGCGGCAGTCCGTAATGCGGCCAACATTCTATCTTTGTCATCCAGCCTTGCTCGCAAATCAGCAATTTCGTTATCTTTGTCCCGGAGCGCAGCAGATACACTATGATCCTCTCCAACCATGATAGCCTTGTTGGGCGCTGCAAAGCCGACTGACGTGCGCGATGAACTGGCGCGACGGGCTTGCAGAAGACGCTTTTCTAGCGTAGCAATGTATCGATTCTTGTCGGCAAGATCCGCCTGCAGAGCACGGTTCTGGGACGTCAGGGAGGCTGTCCCATCTCCAAATTCCCCAACGCTGTCTTCCTCCGCCTCCCCAGAATCGTTGTCTGCTGCCCTTTGGTTTCCGCCACTGGACCGTCGCCCGATAGTCGAAGTTGCCGAGGTCATCGACGATGTTCGTTCCAGGATTGATCGGCCACCCGTGGAGGTAGCTACGGATGATCGGATGGACGTAGGTAGCGAGACCTGCGAGAACCGCGCGTACTGTCCAAGTGAGCTGATGGACCCGTTCGTGTTGACGCCAATTGATTTGGAGCTGAGAATCAGGCGGTTCAGATGATCGATCCGTTCCTTGAGTGCTGTACGCGCCAATTGCATTTCGAGAATCTGTTCCTCATGTCGCTCCGCGGCTTCGGCTTCCCGAGCTCTTTCTTCCTCCTCATTTTGAATCTTGGTCTCTTCGTCTGATTCCTTCTTTTTCTTTTTGGCCTGGGTGTCCAACTGCTGCTTCAGCTCGAGAATCTCCATCCGGTATCGTTCCAGCATTACGCGGGCGCCCCCGTCGCCACCGGCGCCGAGTGCCTCCTCCGCCCTCTTCGCGTGGCTGACAATGTTGTTCTTCGCTCTTGACGCAAACTTGAGGGTGTTGATCGTTTCTAGGGTGTGATTGTTGGCCGATGCCGTACTACCCCCTGCGCCGGTTTGAATGGTGCAGAGGATACTGACGAGCGAGTTGCCAGACAAAGCACCTTGGAGTAGGCGGGTGAGCTTGCTATCACGGTAGGGAAGATGCTTTCCATCTTTATCGCCGCCCTTAGCTTCTTTCTCCTTCCATTCCGAAAGCTTCGCAATGACTGTACCCAGGGTGAGCAAACTCTTGTTGATATGTGCTCCCTCTTGTCGTCGCTCTTTCGACTCAGCAGCCTTCTCTGAACCTGCCAGATCGATAAGACTCAATGTTGAGACGCGGACACCACCGGGAGGAAGACCCGATCGCTTGCTTTCCGCTGAGGCGTTACCACCTGGTATTCGCTCTCGGCTCTCAACAACAATTTGAACAACGGCGTGACTTCGGGAACTGCGGGCGTTGAACTGGGTGCTCGCTGTTCTTCGGGCCTGATCTCCACGAGCGATAACTCGCAGGAGTTGGGTCGGGCTCTGCACAATCTCCTCCTTGAGCGGAGTGGCGTAGACACCCCTCTTGCTATCCTCACGCAGCTTGATTTCATCCTGCTGCGTACTGCCTCCAACACCGCTGCCAGTAGGCATGCTCAAAAGGTCGTGGATCTTCTCGTTGTAGATTTCGAGGTAACTGACCCGCAGCAGAAACTCTCGAGAGGGCGTCTCTCGAATGTAGGAGAAGATGTCCGTGATGGCCAGGGGAATCACACCTGGCGATGAGGCCGTTCCTTGCATTGAAAACGTCTTGCCTGTACCGGTCATACCGTAGGCGAATACCGTACCATGATAGCCCTCCATCACTCGTCGGACTAGGCGCTTCGCGGAGTGATCGTATACTCGAGAGTTGTTGTCGTGAGTCGTAAAGACGTTATCTGAGAGGGCCGTTAGCGATGCTACTAAAATCGGTGATTGTCCCAGTTCCACATACCATAGAAATGATCACCACCATCTTTGCCTCTGTATGAAATAAGTGACTTTCGTCCATCCACCATCCATTCGCCCTCTGGGTGGCCGCTGTTGTTGCCTGCGTCAGGTCTCACGCGAACACTGACGAGGACGTTGCCCTTTCCATCCCCTTTCAACGGCGCCTTGTCGGTAGTAGAATCTGACTTCTGAGCCGATCCGTCGGCAGGATCATCGTAGGTTGTTGCTGATGTCGAATACGAGTCTTGTGCTGAAGAACTTCGGCTCTGAGGAGGAGAGGAGACGCTGATTAAGCCATCTGACATGCGCACGCTGGTGATGGATTTGCCGTCGGCGCTGCCGTTGAGGAAGCTCGGAGTGCTAGAACTGAATGTACTATATATTGAGTCCTTGTTCGAGGACTTGGATTTTCTGGCAGTTCGCGGACTGGGAGGCACGCCGTTTGGGCGGGTGTCGCCCCGTGGTGGCTGAGGGAAAGAGTTGATACTGACGCTCTTCCGGATCGTCTTTCCAGCACCATTTGCTGCTAATCCGAGCTTTGGAGTCGCGAGAGCGGTCGAGGGAGCAGGCCCGGGAGGTGCCAGGCTCATCGTAGAAGGGGTTCTCAGTCCCGATCGCGGAGTGCCGGGTGCTGACTTGACCGTAGGCGGATTTGGAATGTTTCCAGTACTCTTGCGAGTCTTGCTAACCGGTAGAGCTGGCAGGGCCATGTTGGGAGGCCCAAGAGATGGCCGCGACGGCCGTGGTAAGGCAGTCATGATGCCAATGGGAAAATAATCCGGGGATAGGTTAAAGAATGGATGTTCGCAGGGCTATTGTTGGAGACCCGGTGCGAGGTCTGTCTATACCCGTCAGAGAGATCGGTTGTCCATGGACCCCCTAGACAATGGTATGATCAAGTTGATCGGCGTCGCACTATAGAACGCGTGCGATTTGAAACTAAATCCAAGATTTTGAGTTGTCGAGTAAGAGCGGAGTGAAGGCGTCCGGTCGATCACGGGAGAAGATTGGTCGTTGAAACGTTGGTGTGCGACGCGGTTGTGAGGCGGGTTCCTCGCGGGATTCGATTGACCTGAGGCATGTACCCGTTAGTGGCGCTGAAAGTCGACGACAGCGGAGGGGTGTATGATGGCGCAAGTCGCGGAGTCCGCATCCAGTTACGCAAAGAACGAAAAACGAAGGAAGAAGGACGTATTGAAATCGCAGCAGACGTACCAACAGTCGCCGACAAGGGAAGGGATTCCTGGTGCGGAAGAAGGGATCGAATCGAAAGGGGGCAGCGTTGAAGGGGGGGATCTCTCGGCGGAGGAGCAATATACAGAAGACAAGGAGGGAAGGAAGTGAAACCCCTCTCACAAAAAGCAAAGACCGCAGGCGTCCCCAAGTCCCAGCGTCTCCAGGTCCTAAGCAGGGTTGATGGGGTAGGGGCTAGCGCAAGCAGCTTGTTCGTTTTTTGGTCAGTGAAGGGGCACGGTGACGATGTTGGCCGGGTTCAGGTTCGACTTTCGAGGGGGCAGGAAGGGAAGTCGGGACGTCCACTGCGCAGGCCGTGGTCGAGTGGGTGGTTGTCTCTCAGGTCGGGCAGGCAACACGGATCAAGATCAGGCCTGGCAACACGGTCACGGCGGCTGGCGTGCCTGGGACGCTGATCTGCTCTGGACTAGCGACGACTTGGTCTGGGCGGGAGCCGACGTCGTTGCCGGTGTCGATGCTAGTGCTGAGAGCTAGGGTGGTGATGGATGCCGATGGGCGAACAGCACTGGGCGATTGGGGATGGTCGGACTCGGACGGATTCGTAGTGTCTCTTTAGATACGAAGTAGTCGACGGGCTGGGAGCAAGGGCCGCTTGTTGGTGTTTGGTGTTGGAAATGGCTGAGACCAAGTTGACTTGACTGGACTGGGAGCGCGCGGATCCACTTGACAGCGAGGGATTAGAGAATGAGTGGAGTGGCGTGACGTTGCGGGTTGAAGCGGATGGCCGAATGGATTGGGAATGAGTGACTTGCACAATGCAGATGCAGAAGTGGAAAAGAAGGAAGAAGGAGAAGCACAATGTGCGAGGTATCTGGTAGGGAGGGAGACTTCCAAGGAGACGCTGCGATACACGTACGGGAATCCGTCAGGCAAATAACCTTCTTTCTCATCTAGGTCCCTGGTGACGAGCGACGGGGTTCATCAGTCAGGGTCACCTTCTCAGTGAGGTGAGGTCCACGGTCTGATCGCCCCCGGACAGGCATTCTTCCTAGACTACAGTGTGTACAGGACTAGCGTCGTCCATCGGGTACATTGGCCATCGCTGCAATGCGCACCGAGGGTCGAGTACCACGAGGGGAGTCGAGGACACGCCAGAGCGCACCCCGAGCATCTCCAAGCACCAAGCACCACCAAAGCACCTGCAGAGCAAGCACTGAGATTGCAGAGATTGCAGAGATTGCAGAGCCGACCCGGAGGCCAGGCGCTGTAATTGCGATATGCAAGCCCGAGGCCAGTCGCACTGGGTTGACCAACCGGGGGGCACCACCCTAGGGCTTCCGGGGGTCCATGGCTTGGCCAACTAGGGAGTCGTCGCCGCTCGACGAGTCCCAACAAGGGCACCATTGCAACATCCCGCTGCAAGCCACTTGGGGCAATCTTCCGGGGCCGAAGCTGGAAAACGCTAGGCTTGGGGCGATTTGGGCTCGGAAGGAATGGCAGCGGGGACGTCGCGAACAGGGCGTCCACAGCGAGAGTGAGGCTGGGGCGAGGCTTTCAAGGAGCAGCCAATGCCATGTCGAGAACTGGTCAGTTGGAGGCGCCCGAGACCGACGCTGGGCTCTCCCTTGATTTCTACATGAGGGAAGCCAGCTGTCATGGACTCGGAGGGAGTGGAGGAGTCAGGTCCCTGAAACTGGCGTCGAGAGCCTAAGTCAAGGTAAGTAAATGGGCAAGCTGTTTGGTTTGCACACGGGATGATAGTACTTCGTAAGCTTGCAAGCTTGCCAACAAGGACCATATACACAATTGAATCCTTCGTGAAGCTCTTTAAAACTAGCTCGTTGAGCTGAACGTGGGACGACGGCACTACTTAATTACTGCGCAAAACATGGTCCGTACAGATTACAGGGAGTCCAGATACTACTTGGTGATATTTGGATAATGCTTTGCAGATCCTGTCAAAACAAATGGACCCTGACTCCATGACTTTTCTGCCCTTTCCATGCTGCTGGCGCACGTTGTGCTGCGTCTCCCATCCAATTGCAATACATGAACTCGGACTCTTCTTCCTGAGCCATGTTGCTACCCGAAGCGGGACTTGGAAGTCAGCGGCCACATTGCCACAGGTCCCCTCCACAGTTCACCGGCTTCCTGCATTGGCTTCATTCTCGCTCGCTCGCTCCCGCCCGCCCGTCCGCCCGCCCGCCCGTGTCTCTCGGTCGGCCCGCTGCCTTGCAGAAAAAGGGAGAGAGACGTCATGAACGAGAGCGTGGTTCGGGTCCGCCCTCTCTGTCTCATACTTATTTGGCCTTCGCTTGCCTTCCCGTTCCTTCCCTTCCCGGCCCTCCTCTCCTAGCCCCTCATTTTCCCTTCATCCCTTTTCATCGACTTCACACTCCCTGTAACTTGTCCATTTGAAAACACAATGCCATTGCCAGTTGCCAAGACGTCCCGATCCTTTGCTGTTCGGATGGGCTAAGCTGAAAATTTTCGAGAAACCGACCAAGACATAGTCCAACATTGACTCCTGCATGGGCAACATTTATTTACCCCTGCTTAAAGTACCATCCCGACCTCACATGCGGCTAGTGTTTAGCTCAAGGTGTGACACCCTCTACCAAGCTCTCTCCGCCCGGTGTGCATGGGGGGCAATGGAGCATCAGCTCGGTATTTCGAATCGACCCTTTCCTGGCCATTATTCGTAAGCCTCCTCTTTGCCCATCACGCGCCAAGGGGGTCACCTTGGGGCCAGATGGGGGCATCTCCGTCGACTGCGGCACTGATCCCAGTCCACTTCCAGTGTGATGCTACTGCGTTATCACACGCGTTGTGAATTCTCTCAGGTCCGAACACACACGCATGTGCTTCGTACGAGCATGATGATGAAAGCCACCACTGCTTCGCGTCGCGTGTACGTGTGCGTGTTCACAATGCCGCCGTCCAAGATTCTTATGCTTGGCGCATATAATATGCGCAGTGGCCCAGGCATTTATCGGGCTTGCAGGCACTAAGATAAGTTTCTCGACGAGACTGTGAGGGAAGGACACAACCAGAGAAATCCTTAAAGCACAAAAGCCACGATCCTTGTTGGTCTGGCGGTGGCCAAGATCCATTATGCACGGCTGCGGCGGTGGACGCAGGCACAGACGCAGATGCAGCAGACCAACGCACTCGGCGATTTGGACGATCACGATCCTACAGGGGCGATTTATTGACGTACAGGAGGCAGGAGGGCGCGCTGGAGCTTTTACCGGCCTTCGAGGTGGATGGATCGTTCATGACTCTCGCATGCATCACTCGCTCGCTGACCATCTATCAATTTGACCCAAACTTCGAACTCGCGAATAGCCGGGCTGCGTCCAGGGCATCTCTGTCACCTCAAAAAGAGACGTGGTTTTTTTTTTTGGCTGGCTGGCTGGCTGGCTGGCTGGCTGGCTGACCTGCACACATAGCGCGTGACGGTTGTCTCTTAGCACGGTTGTTTCTTAGCACGGTTGTTGTCCCAACGCCGGCCGGGTTCGCCTTGCATCTTGATGGCGTTGGCTGATCAGCTTGCTGGCGTCTCATCACGTGCTCATATTGCTGCCGGTCCTCTCACCTCACATGGCGGGCGCGGCCTCGATGGACCCGAGCAAAAGGGTAGCTGCAATTTCTAACCCCCTTGTCCATCACAGTCGCATGCCGAGTTATCATATCTCTTCTTCTCTCCAGCCCCCCAACGCTCGTCGCTACTGCACCGGTATTTCGTCGCTAACGTGCTCGCCCTCGGAAAAGCGTCCGTGAGCCACACCATGGAGGGGAGCCTTGTCTGTGGCCTTGCCGCATCTAGACAGCCTCCACGATGAAAGGGTCGAATCATCACACGATGCTGCCAACTGCTCATGAAATGACCATGATCCCAGATGCCCAATGCCCTCGACGGCCAACCGATCTGCGCTCGTTCGCTTCCCACAGCGGCACAGTCGCACAGGCCAGTCCGTTCATCCAGCCTCCGGATTCGTCCCCTCCAAGTGTTCGTCAAGGTTCGCAGGGTTCATGTGGGGGGGACCGTTGACGAGGCACGACGAGATGAGCAGATGACCCCTGGTCGTCCGTCCCCTGAGCCATCAAGGGTTCTTCACTTGCTTTCCCGCCAACTCGGGTTCCATGGGAGCCCCCGAAACTTCGTATCTATGAATGCAAGTACATGGGCAAGCACCAAGCCCCGAAGACCGGTCTTTGTTACTCAACCCGGCGTTGTGATATCTTCGGACTTGCCGTCGCCGGCTCTCACCCACCCTCAGCCTGCCCTCGCGAATCCCTCTCTCACTTCGGACCGTGGATGAACGCCATGCCGTATTTCATCCACTGCCATCGACCCAATGTTTACCTCCAACCGCACGTGGCATAATCACAGGGTCTCCTCATAGTCATCTGTGCATTAACATCATCACTATCACAGTCTGCTCGTCTCTTTTATTAGTTGACTCCGAGGAACTGGTCAAGCCACCATGGGACTAAGACCAACGGCCGGGTATCAATGATTGAGCTCCTTCAGCTTAACCTCGACTGGATTAGACTGTTGGGCTGCACGGCACAGTCAAGGATCGTCCTTGTACTCTGTAACAACCCGCAATCATTGTGCTTTTTCTCCGTCAGTCTGCTACCCCTAATGGCCCCGGTCAAGAAAGTGGTTTGCCCAGACCGCCCGACGCGCCATCGACAGCTCCAAGCCTCAAGGTAGCACTACGTATCTCCACATGGCCACCCCGGCGGAAGGATCTGAAACTGTGCGACGGAATGATTTCCCGTCCCTAGTCGCTAATTGCTCCGTACTTCGCAGTGCTCATCCTATTAAACTGCAGTCTGTGGTTTCGAAACCAAGTACTAGACATGCATGCCAAGTAGGAATAGTACCATAGTTGAACTTAGATGGCCAGAACACTCCCGATGAACGGACATGACTGAAAGCCTATTGTCAAGCCTTACCAGATAGCCAAATAGCCAGCTAAAGTCTAACACGGCCCCTTCGAAAGCTCTTTGCAATGGTTTGGTAATCGCTTCATTCCTCCCGTGCCTGGTCCATTAGCTACCTATCTACGGAGCGCAGACTACTTTTTAGCCTTTTCGTGGGGCTTTTTATCCCACAGGGACCCTTTCTCTGCTAGAGGTACCTTACCTAGCCCGCGCCGTTACTTGCAATTTCGCCATCTCTCGGGATAATTATCACGGGTTCCTAAGCTGTATGGAGTTTTGCAAACTGGGACGAGCAAAAAGAGAAAAGGAATGTTCTCGCGGGCTCCGGCAAACGACCCCACCGGCTCGGGGGGTCATCACCCGACAAGGAAAGCTCTGTTTGCACCCTCGAGCCGCGAAAGATGATGAAAGGTGGGCTTCCTAGAACGTATAATACTTCGTAGGCATGTGGTAGGTAGACTACTATGTACGAATACGTCCTATGCTGTATCCAAGCAAACTCGGAATGGTGCCATCTTCTCCCACGTGGGTTTCTCCGGGGATGCCATCCCATCAAGCTGGACCAGTCGTTTGTTTCCTTCCGAGTTTCCGGTGCGTTTGTAACTCAGATTCTTTCAATGTCTCGTGATGCGGGTTGAACGGAAGGGTGGTCTCTTTCGAGTATCCGTCTATGCTCTAATCGCACGTGTACGTATACGAATGTGTGCATAACCAATCTCCAAAAGGCACAACACCATAGTTCGAGTACAACACCCATCCGCATCCTTGATTTATATGCCCGGTTTTATACCTACAGGCATCGGCGATCCCACATCTCTATCCCCTTGCACGCGTTCTGTCAAATCTAGTTTATAGACGCGTCACGCGAACCATTCTTGAGCGTATAAGGCGCATGTCAATTCCCCTCGACGCCATCGCTCAAGGGTTTCGCATGAATAATACCACCTCCATATCTCATTCCTCGTATGTCTTGATGGCATTTTGCCACAACCTGCATCCCGTAGTCCCCCAGTCAACATGCGAAATGCATCCATCCTATACTCCCAAGGCCCTTACGCCCCTGCCCACACTCCTCGTCTCGAACAGCTCGACAACCCCGAGCCCAACCGCCTCGCCCAGCACCCACGCCCACTCAACTCCCCAGAACACCTTCCATCGTGTCCCGTACAGCCCGCCGCCCTCGAACCGCTCCTGCAACCAGCTCTCCGGACACTCGCCCCACTTGGTCCGTCCCAGCGCCTCCCGCACCCAGTCGACGGCGCCCTCCGCCAGCTTCAGGTATCGCCCGTGGCCCGGGACCGCAAGCCGGAACCCGGTGTGTGAGGCGCCGTGCGTGAGTGTCGGGGCTCCGCCGCCTCCGCCGGATAGGTGGATGGCGTTGCGCCCGCCCACTGCGGAGACGGTGCCGGAGGCGAACCGGGAGACGTGCTGGATGGACATCAGAGTCGTGCGGTCCTCGGGCCGGACGTCGAGGGTGTTTCCCGGGGTGGCAGGTGTTGAACCTGTTAGGAAACCGGCTCGAACAAGCTCGTCCGCCTGGCCATCCTCTAATGCGCCTTTTGGAAGTGTCTGCGCTGTAGGGTTCTCTCTTAAGAACGCCGTAAACGCCAGCTTTGTCCCCTCTGTTAGTTGCGCCCTATCGATCATCTCGTCCAAGTCGGTCGTTTCTATGAGCGCCTCGCCGATACCGCCGCGCCTCTCCACCCTTACTCTCCTCACCACACCCTTCGCCGTAAGCTCAGCCATCTCCCGCGCCACCTTGGACGGCGAGTTCAGGATGGCATTGAGGTGGCCAACCGTCACGATGGGTGGTGCGACGACCCGGTAGTTGAGAACCTCGGTGGTCCGCGTCGAGTTGAACCCCGTTGCTGGAACGGGGGTGAGCATGCGGGACCGTACATAGCGCATCGCCTGGACGACATCTCGTAGCGTCAACTCTTCCTGCAAGATTTTGGTGAGCCCCAGGTCGTCCAGCTTGTCCTGGAAGAGCTCTGCTTCATCGTCCTTGGGTTTGCGTGCCTTGGCAGGCGATCGGACTGGCCTTGCTTGTCCCGCGGGTGACGGACGCGAGAGTTTTGTGATTCGATTTGATTTCCCCAGTATAGAGCGTATGCTTTTGGGCATTTTGTCTGACGGTCTGAAAATGCTCGGTTTTTTGATGAGATGACTTCACGCAGTTCATCAACATGTGCAGTTGACGCCCTTCGATGTTGCTGACAAAACAGTGGAGAAACCAGGCCAAACCCGAGACAGTTGGATTAGGAAGGAGGCGAGAAGAACTGTTAACTGCCTAATAAGTAAGCTAAAGACCGTGATGACTCAATGCAAAAGCCTAGAGTGACAGGTAGAATTTCGCTCTCGACGGCCCGAGCCTAGTTTAAATCCCAAGTCCAATAGTTAAGGATTATTATTCATCATGGAGGAGTCAGGCTGTTCCTCCTCCTCACCCAATGCGATGAATGAGTCGTGCCTTGTACTATGACAGACACTAACAGCCCTTCAAGATGCCTACCTTCTTCAATCACATCTCACTCAAGCCTCCAATAGCCAAGGCCTACTGGTTTGGTCAGGACAATACTTCAGTTTAAGTTTAATCTTTTGATAGATTTGATGTCAGAGTTTATTCACTCCTCCTTATTTTCACATTCTAAGATTTGGACGAAGTCCTAACCCGCCGTCGTCAAGATGTACGAGGTAATAGCACTCATCCGCTCGCTGGTGAGCTTCAGAGATACCCTCAACAGTTCCCTCCCGACGTCCGGCTCCTCGGCTTGAATCTTGGCCCATTGATCCCGGTCCATCAACCAGGTTACACAATCTTTTTCCACAACCGCGGTTGCTGTCCGGTCAGTCTCCGAAAAGAAAGGCAGCTCTCCACATGTCGTTCCAGCCACGATGCTCTCGCAGAGCCAGCCTTGGGGTAGATCGTACTCGGCACGGATGATGCCTTTCTCCAAAAGATAGAACCCTTTCGCTTCCTCCCCACGCCGGAAAATGATGGTGCCGGCAGGGTATTCCCGCCTGGTGAAGTATGAAGTCGCTGGAAACCAGAAGTCCTCGTTCTTGTCGCTGAGGCCCTGGAAGACCTGTAGCATAAGGCGAAGGGGCTCTTTGAAGCTCATCCACTTAGATGGACGCTGGGTGTCAACGCTGCTGAGAGCATCGCGAGCGGCCTCCACGAGATGGTTTCGGCGCGGCGAGTTGAACGGCGGGTCGAAGGACGAGAACCCAGAAGACCTCGCGGGAACATCCAGATTCTGTATAGACATTCGCTTCAAGGAGAGTTCTTCCTGTCTTGCATATAAAGTCATGAGAAGCTCGTTCTCGCAGCTCTCCAATGCAGAATTAAGGTTGGGCAGCATCATAACCTCGATCCCATCGCTGCCAAGACCTACAGCCCTCAAATTTCGCCCAAGCTGACTCTCAGAGTCGACACCACTCAGGACGAGGTGAACAGCCTTGTTGGCGAGTAGCCGGCTAATGGTGTTGAAAGCCTCGCCAGCCGAATAATCAAGCCCAGTGACGTGCCACAAGTCCAGAATCAAGAATTTGATGGGCTGCTTAGCAAATGCACTGTCATCCAAAAGGTTTCGGATCTTCTCCTCGACGCTAACGATGGTTCCGAAGAAGAGATACCCAGTAAGTTTCACAATGTAAATCTGTCGACCAACCTGATGCAGATAATTGTGCTGTGAGGGATTGCGCCTCACTGTGGATGTGACAATGTCACCAGAGTAGTTTCCACGGATAGCCGACACCCGCGAAGTTTGTAGAATGAGCGAAACAAAGGCAAGCAGGATGCCAACCCCAATGCCCACCACGAAGTCGTGAATACCCATGACAAGCACAATGACGACAACAGTGAGGTATTCAGCGAGTTTGAGCTTCTTGCGAGGAAGCCACAGTGCCTCAAGCATCAACTCGAAGCCAAGGTCGAAGATCAGGGTCCCCACCATCATGACTGGAATAAACCCAATAAGAGACGGGCCAACAAGCATGACCCCAAAAGTGGCGGCTGCGAGTATGTAGCCCGCAAGCCGGCTGTTCCCGCCTGATCGCATGAAGAATACAGTATTGGCATATACCAAGTAGTTTTGAATACTACCAAAACATCCCGAAAGAAAATTGGAATAGCCGTGGAGCCTGAGCTCCTTGTCGAGGTCGGCATGATCCTCACCGCAGTTCAGCGCCAAGGCAGGGACATTGATTGGGACATGCAAGATGCCAAAGAACGTCAGTGCAAACATGGCGGGAACACATTCCATAACAGCGTCCCAGCGTACAAGCTTGAACTCTGATGCAATTGTCAGTGTGTTTGTCAAAAATGGGTTGAATCGTATGAGACCTACTGTAGAGAGTGTAGAAATACCACCAGGGCTCCCCAGAGGGGGGTCCTTCGAAAATCCACCCGTGGTCGCGCAGGACATCCACATCCAAGATATCGAGTGATGTAACAAAGAAATAAAAGATGACGGGAATCGCTAAGATATAGAGCGGCAAGAAGAACTTGGATGTAACCTTGGACTGCCCATAAAAGAGAATAATGGCAAGGACCAAGGGCGTGACCCAGAGCGGAACAGTAGCGGAGTCTGTTAGTTTCTTTAGAGTGTCGAGGTCATATTCGAGGCTGCCATCGAGACGAGCCGAAACCTCGAAACCAGTGGCGACCAGGAACCATCCAACTCCGCCTATGCAGCCAATCAAGATGTGCCGAGGGATGAACCCCACCATGTATCCGACCTTGAACCGTCCCATAAGATAGAAGATGAGACCGGTAATCATGGCGCTGATGGCGTATGACACAATCGTAGTAGCTATCACGGCATCGGGGTTGTCTTCCCCAACTGTGTCAGTGATTTTGTTCGCCATATTATGGAAGAAAGGGACCACTTCGATCTATACGATGTTAGTCGCCGAGGGAGCAGAGGCAGCATGGAATACAAACCAGCTCGGACCCAACGGAGCCCTTGAAGATGCTCCCAGTTGAAAAAGTGATTTGTGACACAATGGTGCTGACATAAAAAACAGAGATTCCCGCCGAGCCAAGATGAGCGAAGATCGGCTTGCCTATGGGGAAGAGAATCATGCCTACAACAAACAAGTCAGTGAAGACCGAGGCCTAGTGAACTGCAAAGCGTACCGTAGGACAGAGCATCTAGAATGTTGAGTAGAAGCCCAACAGCCACGGCAGGGAGGCAAGAAGCGGGCGTGACCACGACAGTTTGCCAAATTGCGCGGCGATCCCAACGTCTCGGATTGACGGCGACAGCAACGCCGTGTGTCATTCGTTCTTCCATCTTATGGCCGGCTCCCACCAAGCCACTTATCCACGGATGCTTCGCTTGGGACTTTTGGCCCTCGAGGTCCTCTGTGTAAGATTGCCGACTGCCCGACGTCACCCTCGTCAGCAGCGGGGTTCGTTCAGAGGCTGCATCGCCGTGGTAGCTAGTTTGATGTTGCTCAACCTGGGTCTGGTCGTCTTCATCGTCCTCATCGTCCTCAACCTGTTCGGGATCGGAGGGGTGGTGTTGCGCCATCGACTGGGGAGACGATTCCTTGAGAAGATTGGCTAGCACCGACGGCCCGGCGGACGCATCGGTGCTGCGCTCGGTCTCTGGGGAGGGGGGCTCCGAAACCTCGATAATTGTATTGGAATTGCGTGCGTGATCGACCGTGGATGCATCGTCGCCGTACTCGGACCCTGGGGCCTCATGGTAGGATGATCGGGCTCGTTGTAGAAACGCAGGGCTGGGGTGCGCCTGGCCGTCTGAAAGCAGGTAGGTGGCGAGCTCTGCGGTATCTTCTCGGATGTTTCGCGCTTTCTGCACACTATCGACAGGGGCTTTTTCAGGGGAGTTAGCAAAATCACAGCAATGTTTATCGCCGTTGCCGTGGAGAGGGCCGTGAAGGAAAAGGTACCAGCAGCGGAGGTTTATGGTCGCGCGGCACCGCAGAACCGCAACATGGTAAGCCAAAACGCACCTAGTAAGTCATCTCGCACAGAGCCGTAGAAAGATCGAATGGGCTCTCGGTGGCCGGGCGCGGAGGCGATGGACGTCGGCCGCGCGGCAGCAATTGAAGTCTGCTGAGAGGCGTGGGATGGGCTGGAGCTGACAACATCGCCGGGTTGCAGCTGGAGGGAGTCGCGCTGCGAGGTTGCGCTCAATGCCCTCCTCCTCCACGGAGAGAAGCCCAGTGGCGATGACATTTCATAGGTTCGAGCTCGCACTTGGCCACCAAAGCTCCTCGGTGTGGCGGGATGCGGTCGGATGGGGATCTTAATATGGCATGGGTAACAGCATAAGCAAACGGAGACGGGGCACAAAAGTCAAAAAAAGTCGAGAGATTCGAAATAATGGTGAAAGCAAAAGTGAAAGGGAGGATGCGAGAAGGTCCAGGCATTCCAGGCCCTCAGACAACGGACCGACGGCGAGACGACGAGGGTTCGTGGGGAATGGAGTGACGAAACTCAATGACTGAGAGCCGGTGGGTCAGGGCACCAGCGGGCGGGCGCAGGCTCTCCCCCGGGGCTCCATCGCTTCTTGTGCTATCTGCGGAGCAAGAGCTACTTCGTGCGTAGTACTTTGCAGTTAGATGCGTGGAAATGCGTAGTAATGCGTAATGGGCGTAGTATGCCGTAGCAGAAACGTAGTACTAAGTGGCCATGCCCATGTCGCCGCTTAGTCGCGAGGAAACCTTGCTGGGCTTCCATCCAGTTAGTTGCGTCAACGAGTCAACGCGGCCTAGGCGTCCAGGTGCACAGGACCAGGATTCTCTTTCTCCCTTTGGCGCTTGGCTAAGTATTTTGCATGTGGTCGGGCTGGTCTCGCTCCGGGGACCGGCCCCGAAACCGCCCCTCCAAGATGGCTGCGACATGGCTCCAGAGGGCTCCAACTGGCTGCAGTGCCACTCCACTATCTCTCGACTTCGCGCATTCTTATGTCACTAACACCGGCCAGACTAACTTAGGACTGTCCTGAGATTGGCTCGTCGCAGCTGGCGCGCGTTGGATGTTGTTGCTAGCGCATTCGCTCGTGCCTACGGCCCCTAGCCGAAGTAATGGTGGCTGTCACCTGACCGTGCCTGGAAGTTACGGCACATTCGTGCTTCGCTTTGAGGGCATCGTGCTCCCGCCTCCCTTGCCCCAATGGATACCCGATGGCTTCAAAGAGCAGAGGGGCCAGCAGTGTGGGGACAAGAAGAAGCAAACAAAACAAAACAGGGGGGAAACGAAGAGAGAGAGAAACCATTAGCCCAGCTTGTGAAGATATCCCTGCGCAATCAGCCGCTCCACGTCTCCCTGCCGCACGTAGAACTGGCTATTCTTGGTCAAGGTGATGGCACTGTAACCTAGGTTAGCCGTAGTCCTCGCCACTCCCAATCAACAATGACGGTGCTGAACTTACCCATACTCGGTCTGTATCTCCCCAGCATCCTTGAGCACCCGCACGTCGATGAATAGATCTCGCGGTGGCTCCAGACTCCCAGTCAAATCAATGTCTGTCCATTGGCCTTTGTACGCGGCTAGTAGGTCGCCATATTGACGAACGTACTCTTCTTCCTGCGGGCTCAGGCTGCTCGTTGTTGCATCGCCCGGCCCAACGGCTCCTCCACTTGATGTGCCTGCGGTATCTCGCACTTGTTGGCCCGATAGATCAACCACATCTGACCCATTCCACACAAGCTCCTCCAACTTGTCCGTTCGTGTTCGATGGTATGCGAGCAAGCACCGCTTATTCCAGCGAATTGAAATGTGGTTGACCACCAAGGTGCAGGCAATTGCTTGCCTCTCGCTCGGTTCAGAAGAATCTTCAAATGGTCCCAGAAGGTCGTTTGCATCCTTTTGTAAGTCCCTGACCTCGCGCGTTACGGCGCGAACGATCTCGGTCTGGTAGGGCGGAAGATGGGCGAGGTTTTGTGTTCGCTTGGCATGATGGACCTATTTCAGACAGTAGTTAGTAACCTTCGTCGGCTCATTGGGGAGTACTATTAGAGGCTCAATACCAACTTGTTTCCTAAGTCTCCGTACATGACGCGGCCGGTGTGAACGGGATGCTCTCAAACCAGGAGTCTACACGACCAGAAGTTACTGCAATGAAAAACGGGATCGGGGGGTGAAGGAGGCATGAGCTGGCATTGAATTGTCTGGAGGCTTTCGCAAAGACAAAGATTTAGTGTCGCGTCAACGCGGCCCGCGGCGAGTGGGAACTGAGACCTGTCGTGTTTGCGAGAGCGGTTACCCCGCCAAAATACGGCTTATAAGGATACTACTTGGTACTCGAGTTTTACCCCTCTCCCCACGACCTGGCAGCCATGGCATTCGCATCGAGATCAGGCGGTAACATACTAGCTACTGTTCTGTAACAAGGCAAAACAAAGTAGTCGAATGCGAAAGATTGGGGACAGTCGAAAATTGCGAGTGCCGCTGACATGGATGCTACGTCCAATGTCCACCATGTATTTTTTTTTCTTCGTTGATTCATAGTCTATGATAGGTGCGAGGGATGGCTTTCAGCACCAGTCCCCCCTTCATGCGGTTCATTCCCAAGACATCGTTCCCATTGGAGTCATCAAATCCCAGCCGTTCCCTCATCACATGATCCTTCCCGGTGTGTTTGGGGTAGAAGCTTACAGCTTCTGCATAGCAGCAACGTAAGTGGACTGGACCCAGTCCTCGAGCTCGCAGATCTTGTCCGAGAGATCGTCCATACCAACCTTGTCGTCCTCGACCACGAGGTTGATCTGGAGCTTCTTGACACCGAAAGCAACGGGGACAAGCTGGGAACCACCCCAGACAAGGCCATCCATCTCGATGCCACGGACACCCTCCTCGAGGGCGGCCATATCAGTCTCGTCATCTAAAAGAGAATTGTCAGCAGGCGCATTTTATAGGTTGTGAGGGACATGGGGAATCTTACCCCAAGGCTTGACGTCAAGAGTGACGATGGACTTGGCAATGGTCTTGGGCTTGGCTTCCTTCTTCTTCTTGTACTCAGCCAGTCGCTCCTCACGGACGCGGACGGCCTCGGCGTCCTCCTCATCGTCGTCGCTGCCGAACAGGTCGTCATCGTCGTCGTCGTCGTCGTCCGCAGCAGCAGCAGGGGCAGCGGCGGGGTTGACGGGGAGCTCGGTGGCCTCAGGGCCGTAGGTGGAGTAGGCAGCAGAGGCATCACCGCTCAGGGTAGCGAACTCGGGCTCGTAGCTGGCGATGTGCTTGTACCACCGGGCAGCGTGGGGGTACTTGGCGGCATCAGGGGCGGACTGAGTGGCCTTGAAGACGGCAACATCAGCCTGAGAGGCGTTGAAACTGCCGATGGCTGTTAGCACATCTTTCCAAAGGAGAGTTTGGAAAAATCTCGGGCATTCAAAAACAACTCAGAGGTGCACAAGTGCATGGATTTTTCGTCAGTAGGCGGGTCTTAAGCGCCTCCGAAACACGGACCAATTGTTCTCATCATAGAGTGAAGCAGCTTAGGGGAAAGCGTAAGACACGCGAGGACATGAAGGGGAAATCTATACATACCCAGTAATGTAGGAGCGGGTGGTCAACCAGCTGTTAAGCACTGAGTCCAGCTGTCAGTGACTGAGGCGCTGACGGATGGGCGCAAGCAAGGCAAAAGAAGCAAGGACATACTGGTGAGTCCAGCATCGGAGAGGAGGTCGGCGAAGCCCATCTTGAATGAAGTTGAGTTGAGTGAGGTAGAAGAAGGGAGAGAGACAGATATTTGTAGAGGCTGGGAGAGGTGGGAGGAAGAAAATGGGGTTGTCTGGTCGATGTCCCGAGGTGGGGTTTATGAGATTTTTTACCCAAACCAAATTTCAAAGGACTGGGGCTGGGGCAGCAAGACAGCTAGGAATGGCATGGGCGTTTACTCAGGGGTGGCTGCGCTGTGTGGAGAAACGTCGGGCCGCCCAAGGTGTGGCGCATGCGCCACGGCCTGGGGCCCACCTTTGCCACAGCGATGCTCGACGTAAGAGCTCCTGTAGCCTTGCCGACACCTACTGCCTTCCGTCACCAACCAGAGCTCCCTCGTTTGAGCTTCACATTTCAACTCCATTCCCTCTTCCATTTCTCAATTCTCCGTACTACCTTCAGAGCGTCTCCAACCATGCCGGTCGCACCCATCATCACCTTCAAAGCCGGCCAGTGCCAGATCGACGTACGGCTCCGTTGCCCAGCTACCCATCGAGAGTCCCACGCGCTGACTTATGACCTTAACAGACCCTTTCCACCCCGCACAAGGTAAAGCCGCAGCCCGAGCCTGGCTACCTCTATCTGTACTCCGAGGATGGTCAGTCCCTAAGCTACACCCGCCCATCCGTCCAGCGATACTGACCGCCGAACAGATCTGGTACACTTCTGCTGGCGCAAGCGGAGCGACCCGCCGGACGAGCCCGAGCTGGACCTGATCATGGTCCCTACCGACGGCAGCTTTCTTCCGTACGAATATAACAAAACCCCCCAGCCCACTGCAAAGACCGACGGTCGCATATTCGTCCTCAAGTTCTCGTCATCGTCCCAGCGCTACCTGTTTTGGCTGCAGTCCAAGTCCCAGAGCCGAACCGGCGATCCTGCCTACTTCAGCCCCCGGGATCGCAAGATTGGCGAAATCGTCCACAACTTGCTGCAGGGTGAAGAAGTGGAAGTCGCCGAGGAGCTGGCAACACTTCGGAACACGGACGACCGACCTGACGATGACGATGACGAGACTATGGAGGACGTCGAGGCCCACCGCGATCAGCAAGGCCACCGTGGGGGTGGCAGCGGCGGAGCTGGGCCTGGCGCCACTGGCGGAGACATTAGAGAGGAGGGCGAGGGCTCTAGGGAAGGGGGAGCTGATGGTGCGAGAGCGTAGGTGATTTCCATTGCTCAGTTAATCATGGACGGCGCAAATTGAATGAACCTCGTTGTGCATGTGGCACAAGATCTAAATGGCAGATTACAGTGTAAACCTAGATTTCCTTGTCTCGACGAGAAGAATTGGGAACTAGTGTCCTCACGTTGGATCTTATTTTTGTTGATGTCAGCTTTCAATTGTGACAACGCTGACCTTGTTTCAGAGCCTCTTCGTCCGCCCCTGATGCTGCAGCCGCAGTGAGAAACTTTCTTGCGTCTCTCAAAGGCCAGCCTGGACTTGCCGGAGGACAAGGGCAGCAAGATGCCGAAAAGTCGTACCCTTATCTCAACCATCTTCTGCCAACATCCATCACTGTGCCTATGATCGATGGCGCATCGGTGGAGTTTGTCGACGCGTTAATCGGCTTCCTACCTCCAGCCGTCGTTGTGCTCGCAAGCAGCAATCCAGACGCCTATGATGGGAAATCCGAGCCGTCGGTCGCAGCTATGGAGGCCGCCAAGGCATCCCTCTCCCTCGAGGACAAACGGAGTCTACTCAAGAAGGTGCTCCGAAGCCCTCAGTTCAACCAGGCGCTGGGTAGCTTGACCATGGCACTGCGAGACGGAGGCTTGCCTAGCATTGCGGAGGCGCTCGGTGTAAAGGTTGAAAATGGTGGTTACATCCCTGGAGGTGGCGTGCCTCTTGGAGGAGGTCACGCAGTCGAGGCGTTTGTCCAGGGAGTCAAGAAGACGGTTCAGGAGGAGAAGAAATAAGCTGCGATCAGGAGGGTTCCTTCAGGACCTCGTGCATAGGACTCATTCCTCATTATGCGTCATGAAACACAATGATATCCATGTACAGGTAGACATACACATGGCTTTGCGGGAAGGACATCGGGGAACAGGTTGTGACCCCAATGGTCCTCTTTAGCATCAACTATAATAAACGTTCATCTGAGAAGGACAATTCCCTCGCAATGTAATCGACAATCGGTCTTGGCCAAGGCATTAACAAACTATCCGCGTAGCATCTCCGAGTTGCTGGCCCACGTTGAGTGCGCAAGTGCCTTTTTAGAGAGCGGGACCTGTCGGGATCGCAGCCCCGCCCTACGTTTGGTTTGACGAACAGCACTCTGACGTATCCACGCTGGGATTTTTAGTACCTGAGGTACCCTGCCAGCCAGGCTAAGCTCTCAAACAACATCTCTAACGACATCACTCGCGCTTCTTCCTCCGGCATATCTTCAGCCTCAACCTCTAGGCGCAGCGACACAATGGACTCAATGTTCCCTACAGACATTCGCGAATTCGACAGCGACGAGCGCATATCATTTTCCAAGCTCGACAACAAGTTCATCGCCGTCCACGATGACGGCACCGAGTATGAGTTCGATGCCAATCTGAAGCGATGGGTGCCTGCTGCGGACGAGGATTTGGAACCCGATGCGCCCGACTCGCACGAACAACCTATTGATGGCGCGGCATACGCGACTGAAAATGGAGGATCGAGGAAACGGAAGGATGGGCCGGCGCAAGACTTCGAGGCAAGCTCCCTCCAGTCCCAGAGTCGCCAACCACGGCCCTCGATTCCATCCCCCAGGGCTCGCCATCCCGTGCAACGAAGCGAAGACGCTGACCGTGCTGTTCTTCTAGATACCAGAAGCGCCAAAACCCACTCGACCGAGCAAGAAACAAAAGGCGCCTCCGCAGCCGAAACAGAACACCGCCGTGTATGTCACCGGCCTCCCCGCCGACGCAACCGTCGGCGAAGTGCACGAGCTCTTCTCCCGAAAATGCGGCGTCATCACCGAAGAGATTGACAGCGGAGCACCTCGCATCAAGCTCTACAATGACAGCGAAGGCAACTTCAAAGGCGACGCATTGATCGTCTTCTTCAAGCCCCAGAGCGTCGAGATGGCCATCATGCTTCTCGATGACACCGACTTTCGAATCACCGCAAGCGGCACCCGCGAGGGAAGGATACGGGTACAAGCAGCGGACTCGAGCTACAAAAAGGTCAAGTATGATCAGGAAGGGGGCGCAGACGGCAACAAGGACAGTCCGGAACGGAAGCCTCAGAGGAGCAACCACGATCGCAAGAAGATCATCAAAAAGACGCAAAAACTAGACGCGAAGCTCGCAGACTGGGACGATGATTTGCCATATCAAGCGCCGGTGGAACTGCCAACGAAGAAAGACAAGGTGGTAATTCTACGGCACATGTTTACGCTAGAAGAGCTCGACGAGGATCCAGCAGCGCTGCTGGAGATCAAGGAGGATATCCGAGATGAGTGCGCCAAGTTGGGAATTGTGACCAACGTGGTGCTCTTTGACCAAGAACCTGAGGGCATAGTATCAGTCAAGTTCAAGGACGCCGAATCAGCGCTCGCTTGCATCAAACTCATGCACGGGAGAAACTTCGATGGCCGGATAGTGGAGGCGTTCCTGGCTACGGGAGGAGAGAAATTCAAGAAGTCTAGCAAGGCGCCGGATGCAGGGGATTCGGACTAGAGACGCGGCTTCAGCGCGTTTAAGATTCAAAGCTTTGTCTTGTCTTGATTAGGATGTAAGATACCCAAAGAACAAAAAGAAAGGATAAACTAGACTGTCCTGCTATCACATTGTCTCTTAATTCGATATCAATATCCTCTTTCACCTTTCCCATTCTCATCGGGTTTTTTTTTTCATGCGTTGAACAAGTGATATCACGTGGACTTGGCATGAGCATCCATTTTCACATCCTCGGCGAGGGTGTACCAAATCGCAGCTTCGATGATGTTGCAAACAACCTGAAGCTCTTGGTCATCTGGGAATTTGGCCATTCAAGTTAGCAAATCTTATTTTGATCTAAGGACAATTTCTTACCTCGAGGGGCATATATCATGACAAAATCGGCGGACACGGGGCTCTTGAGAAGCCGACTTCTCCAGGCGAGTGGGTGCCTCTGGCCCCATCCCTTGTCCAGCACGCTCTTGATATCTTTGGGGTGCAGACACATGTGCATGGAGTGATCCGAGTCATGGACATGGCAGATCTCGCCCTGACAGTTGGTCTGCACCGGATGTCTGGCGAAGAGCGCAAGGCCATGCTTCTCGAGGCACGACCTTTCGATCCCGAACTTGTTTGGGTTCTGGTCTGCAAGCTTCGCCATAGACCTGCGGAGAGCTCGGTAGCAGTGCCGAGACCCATGCTGATCAAGCTGGCGCTGAGGAGCGATGCCGGCTACGACGGGGTGCGGGCCCGCGCGGTAGGGAAGTTTGCAACGAGACAGGATGCCCTCCGTTGGGAGACGTGAGGGATCCGGCGTTGGGGCGATGAAGGGATCTCGAAGGGACCACAGGCGGAACCAGGTTATGCGGAGGTATCCATTGAAGGTGGAGGGCGTGCCTCCGGGGCCGAGATTGAGGAAGTTCTGGTAGTCGTTGTGGACAAGCAGGAACACGGGGACGAGGCTGATGAGGAGTTCGGCGTGGTAGGGCTCGAGAAAGTGGATGAGGAGCACGAGGGCCATGGCCGAGAGGAAAATGGCGGTGCCATTGAGTGTGATGGAGATGGACTCTTGTCGGAGGGCATACGACAGCTTGAGAGTCTCACGCTCGGCCTCACCATGATCATCTGACGGAGGCGAAGCGAGCGTCTCGGCAGAGGTAATGGAGATGGACATGGTGGGAGTCGGGAAATGGACTTTGTGATATGAGTATGAACGGCCAGAACCTGAGGGCAAAGATTGAGATGTTGTCGGCGTGAGAGAGATGGATGAGCTTTGGACAGCAGGTGAGAGGAGAGCCTCGTGTAAGTGGGCAGTGCTGAGGGGGGGGGCACAAGACGGAAAGAAGGTTCTTTGATATCTAGTCGTTGGAGCATAAGACGACGTTCAATCGAGAAACATTGCACTTCAGCCGGATTCGCAATCCCTGAGAGGCGCGGCTTGGGGATGGGAGAAGGTCGGAGGTGAGGCCAGAGGTCAGAGGAGCGGAAGAAAGACAGTGGAGGGGATCGTCATCTGACAAGATGGGCTCAGACCGGACAGTCGAGGCCGACTTCCGACAATAGGCTTTCACCCCAGCGCAGGTAGTTACAGCCCAACGAGCCTCGCTGAGACCTTGGTGATACGTATTCACCGAGTGTATTGTGTGTCGGTGTCGGTACCGCTGGTTGCATGGGCGGCTAGATTCCTTTGGGGAAGACAGGTGAGGTGCCCGGTCTGGCGGGGGTCTTGGTGCGCCACGACTGGCTAGAGCAAGATGCAGGTTAACTGGTGCTCCGGCTCCTCACGCATTTTGGGGCGTTTTTTAGGCGCTGCTGGCCGCTGTGCGGTGGAGAGAGGCTCTCGATGCGTTGTGTTGCAGCGCATGACCTCCCCGCCCCGTTGGCTGCTCGCAGGCGTGATTGGCGTTGAGCCATGACGTTGGACTGAGGTTACTCGCCCGGTCAGGAGAGGGAAGAGGGACGACCAGGGGGGCTGGAAGGGGACGCCAATGGGATCACGCAGCGACGGACAAGGTTGGAGGGGGAAGAGGGAGGAAAGCTTATGAACCGGCAGACGCCGAGTGGCTGTGAGTTATGAAGGTAGGGGGAGGATTTGGAATTTGCCCATTGTCTGTTGTTGCGGTGGTGGTTGTTGTTAAGAAGTTGGCTACCCTGCACGTCAGACCCGACTACCGACATGTCCGCCAAGTTGCCGCGTCTTTTGACTTTCGTCCAAGTCAATGCCTTGTCGTTTTTCTCACGAGAGCTGCGGCTGACGAGATCTACATTCGCAGTGAGCGCAGATGATGCAGGCCGTGTGAAGTTGATAACAGCGCTGCGTGCTGTTTGTTCGGTCGATACGGATGGAACCCCTGCTCTTCGTGGGGGTGGTGAAAAGGACTGAAAACTCGGGAAATGGAATGCTGTCGAAAACAGTCACTGCTGCGACTGGCCGCGAACCACCATGATGCACTCAAGCCAATTATCGCACACCGGTCAGCCTATCTCTACAACATCCAGGTTGTCGTTATTATCCATCATGTAGTCTACTTGCAGCAAGAATAACTTACAGCCTCAGGACTCACACGTTCTGGGATGCACAGACCAGACGCCGACGTCTCCCCCATCAACAACTCAATGCAGTCTTGAACCATCCGTTGCCCCCGCAACCCCCAAATGATCCGCTACACAAACAAACCAGCGAATGACGGCTTTGTGATGCGTAGCTGCGCAGGGTCTCTCGACTGGACAAGGTTTCGACAACGGAAACGCGTACTATTACTAGACTCCGATTCACCCGACCGCTTTCTTTCTGAAAGCTCATTGCCTTGCCCATTGTCTTGCTTCAAGTTCAAACTTCACTCAACCACGCTTTCTTTGCTGACGACGGATCCCTGTACGAATATACCGACACTTCCGACTCCTATCAAGCCGTCCAGACTGACCAGTCCACCGGCTGGCACGCCGAAAGGCACTGACCTAAGACATCCGCCTGGAGCGGGCAACCGGAACATTCCTTGGTACGCAAGCTCCTTGCTCGAAATACCGTGGTTCACATTGCCTAACTGGCCTTGCTGCTCCAGCTCTTAGAAACGATCCCATTATGGGGTTACTACCGAAGAGCCTGCGGACGCGCGAACCACAGCTTCCGCTCTATCACAAAGTCGAGTCGCCAAGCAAAGAACGCTTCTCGGACGACGACGACGACGACGACGACGACGATGACTACTCTTCTTCCGAGGATGACGATGAACGACACTCCCCGGGGAGCTCATCTCGCAGCTCAAGAAACACATCTGGCTCAGCCTCCAGCGGCCTGCTAGCGCTACCCAAGAATACGACCAAGCCTCCGCCCATGAGGCGAATCGCCCGGGTATACCCATACCGGTTGCCAGCAAAAGTCACAAGATATTTGTTCTGCTTCGTAATAAGTTTCATCATCATCATGATCCTCACTCTGGTCCGCGCCAGCCAGGTCGAGAATTGGAAGGTTGCCAACGGCAAGGTGGAGGCCCGGCCTCTGCCCCCTCCCGTGTGGGACAGATTTCCCTTCCTGGAGCGATACTATGGCGGCGTCAAGACATTGGTGTCCGCTGAGGATAACACCCCTGAGTACCCTTATGTGAAGGATGAGCCGTCATTGCTTGAGGAGCTTAGCGAAGAGGAGGTTCTGGAGGAAGCAAGTGAGCAAGTCACTGAGAGTGTCAACGAGGAGACTCAACCTGATTCCATGACGGAAGTCAAGGAAGACGCCGAAGCAAACTCGAGTAAGGAAAACCAGACGCAGAAGGAGAATGAGAAGGAGAATGAAAAGGAGAAGGAGAAGGAGGGGGAGAAGGAAGGCGAGAAGGAGGCTGACAAGAGAGGAGTCTCTGACAGCCACAGCTGGAATGCATACGCGGGAAGGAATGAAGAGACGGACATCAAGGAATGCTTCATCGATGCCGCCGGCACCGTCCGTGTCCCAGAGCTGCGGTACTACAACGGCCGGCCGAAGGGGTTCCCTGAGCATGTCATTGGCTCTTACGACGTCTTGAGCCTGCCAGAAGACATATGCTTCGATCGGTTCGGCCGTTATGGCCCTTACGGCTTCGGCTACTCCGATAGCAACGGCGGACTGAGCGTTGGGGAGCACGGAGAGAAGGAGGGCTCCGACGCCGTCTGGGATGGGATCCCTCGCGTGGACTATGGCCATGTGGACTGGGCCAATGTCCAGCGCCGTTGCTTCAAGGCGAACGCGGCGCGGTACAACGAGGTTGCGCGCAAGACGCCTACTCCCCACGGCTTCTATGTTCAAGAGTCCGAGGAACCCAAACAATCCGTCGAGCCCCGTGCTGTCAAGGAAAAGGAGACTGCCAAGAAAGGCAAGGAGACCGTTACTGCCAAACTCATCGCCAACAGCACCGACTCGACGGAGCAAGAGAAGGGTTCTGACAAGAAGTCGAGGACTGCCGTCGTTGTACGCTGCTGGGACGAATATCTCTGGCGCCAGGAGGACATTGCCAATATTCGGTCTTTGATCACGGAGCTGGCCTTGGGATCGGGTGGTCGCTACGACGTACACTTGTTGGTCCAGGTGAAGAACGACGCTGATCACCCCATCTGGGCTGACAAGGACGTCTACCGAGAGCGCATTGAGGATGTCATCCCCAAGGAATTCCGCGGCATCGTCACGCTCTGGACTGAGACGCAGATGCTGTCGCTATATCAGGGCATCTACGACCTCTTCAGCCGCGGCCCCGAGCTCCCCGTCCACGGCGTCTACCGCGGCCTGTCGATGGCGATGCAGTACTTTGCCTACATGCACCCTGAGTACGAGCACTTCTGGCAGTGGGAGATGGACGTCCGCTATACCGGCCACTACTACGACCTCTTCACCAAGCTGGAGAACTTTGCCACGGCCCAGCCTCGCAAGGGCCTGTGGGAGCGCAACTCGCGCTTCTACTTCCCCAGCGTCCACGGCACCTGGGACGACTTCTCGCAGATGGCCCGCGTGCAGAGCGAGATGGGCGTCGTTGGTCCCGACGACGTCTGGAAGAACGTGCCGGGCATGGACAAGACGCCCGAGAAGACGAGCGGACACAAAAAGGCCGTCTGGGGTCCTGTCCGTCCGCAAGACGACGACGACTGGTTCGAGCCGGGCAACGACCCCATCGCGCCCGTCGCCCTCGAGAAGGACCACTACCAATGGGGCGTCGGCGAGGAGGCCGACTACATCTCGCTCAACCCCATCTTCGACCCGGACGGCACGACCTGGGGCCTCAAGGACGACATCACGGGCTTCAACCGCAGCGAGGGCCCGCCGCCGCGCCGCGCCAACATCATCACCACGGCGCGCATGTCGCGGCGGCTGCTGCTGACGATGCACAAGATGACGGCGCTCAAGAAGCAGTTCGCCTTCCCCGAGATGTGGCCCGCCACGGTGGCGCTGCAGCACGGCTACAAGGCCGTCTTCGCGCCGCACCCGGTCTTCGTCGACCGCGCGTGGCCCGTCGGGTACATGGCGCAGATGTTCAACAACGGCCGCGACGGCGCCAGCGGCGGCTCGCGCACCAGCATCTTCGGCGACCGCGAGCACAACATGCACGGCCTGTCGTGGTTCTACAACTCGGGCTTCGCGCCCAACCTGTACCGCCGCTGGCTCGGGCTCAAGGTCAACAACGACGGCGGCGACGAGTTCGAGACCACCGAGGACAAGAGCCGCAAGGGCAAGGGCGTCAGCAACATGCGCGGCGGCGAGGGTCGCATGTGTCTCCCGCCCATGCTGCTGCATCCCATCAAGGACGTTGAGCTGCCCGTCGAGGTGCCAGAGCTGCCCGCGGAGGGCCAGGGCGAGGTTCCCGCGTCGGACCCGTCGGCCTAGAGGGCTTGACGGTGGTTGGTGTTTTCTTGTAATGTTCTAGATTAGGGAGGGTCTTGGGAAACTGGCGTTGAAGGCGGGGAGTTTCTTGTTGCATTGTTGGGGCCATCTACTGTATCTGTCCAACGGGATTCATGAGCTCTTCTGTCTGGTTCTAACGGATGATGATGCCACGGGATGATAATGATCCGTATCTTTTGCGAATGGCAAGTTTCAGGCGTTGAATTGGTACGCTTAATAGACGAACAATCGCGTGTGCCTCGGCTTTTTATCTGTCTACGTCGTAGCGCGCATCGTCGCCTGTGATCGTCTTCCTACAAGGCTGCCGCCGATGGACCAGGGACCAAGCATGAGCAATTAAGTTTTCTTCTTTTCAGACATAACAGTTGTTTTATACACACGATCCTATTATCACATATGCGTAGATCTTCAAGTGCTTTTCCCGCGTAGCATCTCACCCAAGCAAGTTCCAAGGCTTCCAGTTTTGCGCCAGCAAGAATCAGAGAAACAGCACCCCCGGCTTTCCCACGGTTCACTCAATCCATGGGGTTATGCTCACAGAGTTCCCCAGCCTTGCTCATGCTTATCCCATACGTATCCCGATGCATACCCTCGAGTCGATACGTACGCATCCTCTTATACGACACGCTTGACCTCGAAGAAGCGACGCAGCCACCATACCTGGAAGAGGGACTCGCCAATGACAATGCCAATGACGAACATGTTCCACCACTTGACTCGGTTGTTGGTGCTCTCGGCGGTGTTGCGGTGGGTGCGCTCGCGCATAATGATGTACTGCTGCTCATCCTTGACTTGGTCGAGGAGCTCGGAGAGGCGACGGACTGTGGTGACGGAAGGTGATCAGCATGGGAGAAGGGAGAATGCGGAGAGAGACGGCGATTTCAGGGAAGTGAACATACCCTCACGGTCAAGAGGGTCGGCGGGGACATCAGACTCGCTGACGTAGACAATGCCATGGACGTTGAATGAGACCTCCTTGGTGTTGGCACCCCAGTTCTCGTTGCCAAAGCAGTAGGTGTATTTGCCGTCGTGCTTGGCAGTGAATGAGTAGTCGCCGTTGGAGACGGTCTTCTCGTTGGTCTCGTACTGGCCGTTGGGGTTGGAGATCTGTCCAGACTAGATTAGCATCATGGTACATCCCAGATAGCTGCTGCCTCGAGTTTCATAAACCCCCCCCATTGCGAGCGCCGGAACGGACACGTACCCAGAAGTCGATGTCGAGGTTACCCGCGCTGCCGAACTCGCGATCTCCAACCTGGAAGGTAACGGTCATGGTGTCATCCTTGTGCAGGTTCTCGTGGAAGCACTCGCGGCCGTGGGCGGGCAGGACGATGTTGTGGGCACCGACGGCCTGGAAGATGGCGGCGGCGAGGAGGGCCCTCGCAGCGCTGAAGAGATACATGATCGGTGGCGGTGTCTGGTCGTGTCAAAAGGAGCGTTGGACGGATAGAGGAGCTGGTGCAATATCCCCGTGATAGGTCGTCTCGGGAGCTTAGATCGGATCGCAACGAATTGACACCTATCCGCACCGGCACGGCCAGGAGAGGTCCATTTTGAGCCACAGTTTAGCCGACGGGGGCTGCTCACTGCCAAGCAAGTTTAAGGGGGCGCTGTAGGGAAGGAAGTAGTGGGGCGTGGCGCTGAGAAACTTGAAGGGAGTGTGGCTTGGGCGGGTGGGCTTTTTTCCTTTTCTTCGGGAGGGAGGCGAACTGTCCAAAAGGGGACAGGGGACCCGTGGCCACAGAGATAGCGATACGATAGAGTACGACGGACGGATAAGTACGGGGGGAGGTACCTCTCAGTGGCGGAACGGGCGAGGAAAAGTACGAAATGCCTAATCGTACTTCGTACCTCGTACCTCGCAGAAATGATACCAGGGCGGCCCACGATTGCGCGGCTGGGAGGAGAAAAAAAGGAGGGGACCGGCGATGGGAGTGGCTGGGCGATCCGAGGTCCAGTAAAGGTCCTGCGTAAGGTACCTAAGTTGGCCCGCCCATCTGTTTGTCGATTGTCGTCGCACTCGCACTGGGACGGGAGGGAGATCTGTTACTCTCTGGCTCCTCTCCTCTATAAGAGCCTGAGTGTGGCTGGGCTGGGTTGCCGCGCTGACGGCCCCTGCCCGGCGTCCACGGTTAGGTGCCCTGCCACTGTAATGCGGTTGCGTTACCAACGCCTTCGCCGTGTCCCACTGGACGAGCTCGCTGAAAGGTGCCCCGTGCGCCGGAAGGGGGGAGAGGTACCTCAGGACCCAGTTACCGTCCACTGTGTGCCGAAACGACGCCAGGCCCAAAAATTAATTCAGCAGCCCAGCCCCAAGGCCCCAAGTCCCCATTTCTCACCCCTCCGCCTCCCGCAAGTCGAGCGTGTCCTTCGTCCACGTCCACCTCTACACCGACAAGTTAAACCACACGACGCCGTCCTTGTCCCTTTGCACACCACCCAAAGGACCGCCCCACGATCTCCAAGTAAGTCGTCCTGCTCTCTGCTTGCCCGTCCTCTGTCGAGATCGACGTCCCGTTTGTCCCGACGACGACCATCTGATGACTCCGGCGATGGCCTCATGTTGGCCGCCGCCAGCGTCTTGGTCTGTCCACATCCCGCCATGGCTCCCCGTGGCGATTCCCCCCCCCCGTGGCCTCTTCCTCCCCTACTCGTCCGACCCACGCCGTGTTTTTGCTCGATGGCCGCCCGTCGCCCAGTCACTCGACCGCGGCGAATGCTGCAGCCTGCTTGCTCTAGGGGCTCGGTAGCCCATGACCCGTTCTAGGATGGAAATGTGCGCTGCCTTGTCCATCATCCAGGTGTCCTCTTGTGACACTGGCCCATAAAGCATCCTGCCTCCGCCAGCAATCATCACCACCAGCCTCCAGACCACATCCTCCCTCCAGCTCCTGTCGCCTCCCTTTCTCGGCCGTCTCAGCCATCTCAGCCCCTTCTTATCCTTCGCACTCACCCACCAACACCATCGTCCCACCGTCTTTGCCTTGCCACGTCGTCTCACGTCGTCTTTGGCCTCGCCGTTCATCCTTCCATCATCGCTGACCTCTGACCTTCGTCATCTTTAGGTCCCTCCTCCCTCTCAATCACTTGCACTTAGGCCGCGAAGCCTCCCACCGCAATCATGGGTCTCACTTTCTCGAAGCTGTTTGATCGACTATGGGGGAAGAAGGAGATGCGAATTCTGATGGTCGGACTTGATGCCGCCGGTAAAACCACCATCCTGTACAAGCTCAAGCTTGGTGAGATTGTCACCACCATTCCCACCATTGGTATGGCCCTCCCCGTCCCTCTCCGTCACCCGTAATGATAGCGCATCAATACTAACCCTTTTTCCCTTCTCCCTGCCAGGCTTCAACGTCGAGACCGTCGAGTACAAGAACATTCAGTTCACCGTATGGGATGTCGGTGGTCAGGACAAGATCCGTCCTCTGTGGAGGCACTACTTCCAGAACACTCAGGGCATCATCTTCGTTGTTGACTCCAACGATCGCGATCGTATTGTCGAGGCCCGTGAAGAACTCCAGCGCATGCTCAACGAGGACGAGCTCCGGGATGCCATCCTCCTGGTCTTCGCCAACAAGCAGGATCTTCCCGTACGTCACGAGTCTCCACTTCCCCTTTCTTCCATATTGAGCGCCTTGCTGGCCAATCGACCCCTCGCGGTCGCTCACTCACACGACCAGCCACGACTTGTTTTGCTGACCTTGATGCCATTTTAGAATGCCATGAACGCCGCCGAGATCACAGACAAGCTCGGCCTCCATAGCTTGCGACAACGCGCCTGGGTAAGTTTCCATTGCTCCGGGTATCCTCGGGCTTCCCCAGCAATCAAATCACATGTTAATCGCTCTCTTCCCGCCACAGTACATCCAGTCCACCTGTGCTACGTCCGGTGATGGTCTGTACGAGGGTCTCGAGTGGCTTGCCACCACCCTCCGAAAGGCGGGCCACCAGTAGAAGATTGACGAGAAGCTTCCTCTGAGCAAAGCCGCCTTCTCCCTCCTGCTCTCTGCCACATAACTCTCATGGTTCTTCACGACTCGAGGTTTCGGTTGTAATTTGCAAAGTTATCGGTCAACCAATCGAAAATTAATCCTTGAACCAATATCACGTCTCTTCTTTTACACCTCTCTCCGCTTCTCTCCCACAAACGGTGCTTTCGTGAGCCTCGGTCAACATGCTCGTTCGTTTGTCTTATGCCAACTCGCTCCGAGGACCGCAAACGTGCTTTCTTTTATTCGATGGAGGAAAAGTCGGGCGATTGGTGGAGGCGTCTTTTTTGGGGAAATTCCGGGATATTTGTACAGTCGGGTTTTCGTTTTCTTTGAAAAGAATACACTTCCACCGATGTGGTGCTTTATGACTTTTTGATTTTTTTCTCCATCATCATCTCTTTTCGTTTCATGCAACACGCAGGTCACACAAGAAAATTTGAACCAAACCACACTGTACACTCGAAAACCCGATGGCGGAATCGTGGCTGAGATGGCTTAACTAGCTCTTGCAGGGAAGGATATCCCGGCCTCGTCACGTTTTCTCCTTTTCTTTCAGACGACCCCTTGTTGATGGTATCTCGGCACCAGATTTGATCAGATTGGGCTGTAGCCTGTAAGCTCCTGGAATTGTGGACGCAGACATGGACCAGGACAAGGATCTTGGCCTTTGTCATCGTCCAAGCATTAGAGCATGTGGAGCGTAGGGGTTTGAAGAAGGCTGAGTAAGGGGGAAGGAAGTATGCGGCGTGGTAGTATCGTACATGAATTAATGTTGTCCGTCTCTTTACCGTTATTTGTTGAGGCCTGGCAAAGCTGTCTATTGGTAAGTAAATTACCATTGAATCGCTGTGGTTAAATCGATGCTTAACTGAGGCTTACTTGACGCATGATTCAACTGGAAAGCCTGGAATAGCTGCGAACCAATATGCATGTTCGAGAAAAAGTAAATTAGCTATTCTATTGCGGTATCAACTACAGCTTGTTCATTTCCAATCTGGAGATTATCTATAAAATAATACAAGGGTCATAATACACATAAACTCATTAACCTGTACTCCCGAAGCCGCCTTCCAATCTCAAGTTGCCTTGGGAATGACGGTAATGTCCAGACCTTCTTTATCGTCGCGAATTTTGACCTCGGCGGTCTCTCCCATCTTCAGTTCGCCCCTGATGATCTGATCCGCGAGGCCGTTGCTGATCTCGTTGGTGATGAGCCGGTGGAGAGGACGGGCACCGAACTTGGGGTCGTAGCCGCGCTCCGCAAGCCAATCCTTGACGTGGTCGGGCACAGAGAGGGTGATGCGTCGGTCGTCGAGGCGCTGCTGTAGTTCCCTGAGGCGGATGTCCACGATATCGCGGATGGCACTGAGGGCAAGACGCTTGAAGACAATGAAGGAGTCGATACGGTTTAGGAATTCGGGTGGGTATGCGGAAGCGACCACGTCCATGACGGCCTTGCGGACCGAAGGGTCAATATCGCCGTCTGACGTCTCCTTATAGGGCTGCAGGTGGTTTTGACCGACAAGGATATCAGCACCCAGGTTGGAAGTCAGAACGATGATGGTATTCTTGAAGTCGACCTTGTGACCCTGGGCGTCGGTGAGGTAGCCCTCGTCGAGGACCTGCAGCAACAGAGCGGAGATGTCTCGGTGCGCTTTCTCGAACTCGTCAAAGAGCAGAACCGCGTATGGCTTGCGGCGGACAGCCTCGGTTAGCTGGCCGGCGTCCTCGTAGCCAACGTAGCCGGAGGGAGCTCCGATGAGGCGGGAGATGGTGTGCTTCTCCTGGAACTCTGACATATCGAAGCGCACAACGGCGGACTCGGTCGAAAAGAGGAAGCCGGCGAGCTTCTTGCAGAGTTCCGTCTTGCCCACACCGGTGGGACCAAGGAAGAAGAACGACGCCAGGGGCCTGTTCTCGCCGCTCAAACCAGCCCGTTGGAGACGAACTGCGTTGGAGACAGCCTTGATGGCCTCGTCCTGGCCCTTTACAGACTCGCGGAGACTGTCTTCCATGTGCACCAACTTCTCGATGTGTCCCGAAGTTAGCTTCGTCACAGGAATTCCTGTAATCCGGGACACAACGTTGGCGATGTCATCCGCGGTAACTGAGTCGTGGATGAGGGTCTCATCCTGGGACTCCGGGGCTTGACCCTCCTTCGGCAGCTTCTGCTCCAGCGTCGGGATGACACCGAACCTGAGTTCAGATGCACGGCCAAAGTGGCCTTCTCTCTGAGCCTGTTCGAGTTCAAATTTGGCCTTGTCGAGGTCTTCCTGGACCTTCTTGACTGATTCGATTTCGGCCCTTTCCTTCTCCCATCGAGCGTTCAGCTCGGCAATTTCGTCAGAGTACTTCTGCAGGTCCTTTTCGAGCTTATCTCGTCGCTCTTTGCTTGCCACGTCGCTTTCTTTTCGGAGACTCTCAAGTTCGATTTGAATGGTCATGATCTTGTGATCAAGACGCATGATGTCCTCTGGCTTGGATTCGTGTTGCAGTTTGAGGTGGCTGGCCGCCTCATCCATTAGATCAATGGCCTTGTCGGGAAGAAAGCGGTCGGTGATGTAGCGGTTGGAAAACGTTGCGGCGGCCACCAAGGCCCCATCAGCAATTCGGACACCATGGTGAACTTCGTACTTGTCCTTGATGCCTCGAAGAATGCTGATGGTGTCCTCAACAGTAGGCTCGCTGACGATAATGGGCTGGAATCTGCGGGCAAGCGCAACATCCTTTTCGATTTGGCGATATTCGCTAAGAGTGGTCGCACCACAGCATTGCAGGTCTCCACGAGCGAGAGCGGGCTTCAAAAGGTTGGAGGCGTCGATGGAACCTTCGGCCTTTCCAAGCCCAAGCAGGGTGTGTAACTCGTCGATGAACAGGATGACCTCGCCCTCTGCCTTCTCCACCTCAGTGAGCACCTTCTTCAACCTCTCCTCAAAGTCACCCCGGAACTTAGCACCAGCAATGAGAGATCCAAGGTCCAAACTGATGACCCTCTTGTTTTTGACACTCTCGGGGACGTCACCGCGGACGATTCGCAAAGCGAGTCCCTCGAGAATCGCCGTCTTGCCAGTTCCCGCATTTCCAATCAGTACCGGGTTGTTCTTCGTGCGGCGTGACAAGATCTGGATGGTCCTCTGGATTTCAGCATCCCTTCCGATCACGGGGTCCAGCTTTCCATCCTTGGCCCTGGCAGTCAGGTCAATGCCGAATTGCTCCAGAGCGGGCTTCTCTTCTTCGCCGCTCATATTCATCCGGTGCGTTCCACCGGGAGGATGAGGTCTACCATTTGCGTAGGTTCGGATGGCGAGGCTTGGGATCAGTCGCGATGTGGTCGGGCGGATAGTCTGAGTTGCCAGCACTCGTGTAAGTGGTCGGAAGGATCGGGTCGGCGCCACTGCCAGGCGCTGAGCCGACGCAATTATTTGTCTGCGTGCCTGCATGTTGGCAATTGAAGTATACACAAAGAAAATGAGACAGAGGATTCTTTGGAGGAACAGGAGAGAAGGTCCTACACCGCTAGGCGGGTGGGAAAGGCTTCAATTTCAATACGTTCGGGGAGCTTCGACCAGAGGTCTCATGACGACGGGAGCACTTTCTCGCACTTTCCGGCGTACTCGGCGCCGAAAAATGCTTATCTTATCGTCACGTGTTTGAAGCCCCATGTCCGGCCCGCGGAGCGAGAACGTGGATACGTACCATTTCCCTATTAGGTTAGGCCCAGAGGGTTCACATTTTGATTCCCACAAACTCGCTAGTGGGCGCTCACAAGAATTCCAACATTTCCGGGCGCATCATCACCAAGTGTCTTCCTTTCCTTACCACCCAACCCTAACCACCAGCCAGGAGAGAGTCACCATGTCGACGACGAAGTCCACGACCAAGACGTTCGGGAAGTCGACCCGGGAGGTTCCCGCTCCCTCGGAGAAGGCCAAGAAGTGGTACAGCGCCGAAGATGATGCCGAGAAGAAGAAGGTGAGTCTTTGGTGATGCCCTCAGCGCACGCACACATCCCTGGGGTGTGATAGTTGGTACGGGGGGCGAATGGGAATGCCCGCACATTGGCGACGCCGCTTCCAGCGCGGGCGCCTGGGCTTGGAATCCGGGCTCGCGAAGTCGGAGCCCGAAACAATAGCAGCCGTCCAACACTTACTCACTTCAATGACATGGCGATTGGCAACGTGGATATTCCACAAGAGGCCGCTAAGCTTTCAAACAGAACCAGTTGTGCTGACAGTTTTCAAATCACAGGTCCGCAAGACCATCCGATCTTGGACCCCCCGCAAGTCCCTCGAGGCTGGCACCGTCCTCATCCTCCTCGCTGGCCGCTTCCGTGGCAAGCGTGTCGTTCTCCTGAAGACCCTCGACCAGGGTGTCCTCCTTGTTACCGGCCCCTTCAAGATCAACGGTGTCCCCCTCCGACGAGTCAACTCCCGATACGTCATCGCCACCTCCTACAAGGTCGACGTCTCTGGCCTCGATGCCCAGAAGGTTGACGAGATATCCCAACCCAAGTATTTCACCGCCGACAAGGCCAAGGACAAGGCTGGCGAGGAGGCCTTCTTCAAGCAGGGAGAGAAGCCCCAGGTAAGATTTCCTGGAGTCGGTGTGGAATTTCGTGGGTTTTGGTGACTGACTTTGTGGCCCCACAGAAGAAGGAGATCAGCAGCAGCCGCGCTGCCGACCAGAAGGCCGTCGACAAGGCCCTGATCGCCAGCATCAAGAAGGTGGACCTGTTGGCCAGCTACCTCGGTAGCTCTTTCAGCTTGCGAAAGGGTGACAAGCCCCACGAGATGGCGTGGTAAGCGTGTGCAATCTTGCGCCGGGGCTTGAGGAGTACCAGGGTTGCGACGACGGGTTGTGGAACGGGAAGGGCCTCCAAAATGGGCTGGTTTGGCCAATTGCATTTGGAAGTCGACGGCATCGGTCACATTTTGGCGTCTGTAATCAGGTTTTACAGTCAAAAAACAAACGAGCATACAAAATCTACCAGGCTTCCGGTGAGAGGCCGTCATGATAAACCATTTGGAGTATCCGTCTTCTATATCCAGGGGTGACTACACACACAACGCGAGCGACTTTTGGGTGCTCTTCTGGACCGGACTGGACTGGACACGAGGTCTGCATTTGGGGTTGAGGTTTGAGGCTATGCGTTTTTGGACTGGTGGAACATCGTCTCTTTATGGTGGCGACGACCGACTTCGTAGGGGATCAGCACCGAAACAGCATCATGGCTTGCTTTCTTCTATTCTACGATGTCTAGCCCTCTCTTATGATTATGAGTGCTACATATTTCCACTATGCTATCCTTACAAGTTCCTATCTGCCCAGCTCTCGACCATACCGGCGAGCGAGGCCTCGTAGTGCTTGATCGAGACCTTGCCTGTAGCTTCGTCCAGGTAGGTGTTGGCCTGAACGAAGACCTTGCGGGGCTGCTTGTTGGCGAGGACAACGTTGCGGACCTTGGTGCCCCAGAAGTCGGGGTCGACAGTCGTCATGTGGACGTAGAAGTCCGTGCCGGCCTTAACATCAGCGGCGGACTTGTAGACGTGCAGTTTCTGCAGGTACTTGGCAACAGCTAAGTTTTTTGTTAGCATGATATCCTATCAAGGTAAGGAAAGCCTGGTAAACGCACCGTCGCGGCCCGCAGTAAGGATCTTAGAGCGGTCCAGTTTAATGGTCAGATCCGACAGATCGCTCTCCTTGTAGTCCAGCTTGCAGAAATCATCCTCAGCCTCGAGGAAGCACTTGAGGATGGAAAAGCGAGCCTGGCTGTGAGCCTGGCCCCATTTCTGGCTCTTAGGATCCCACATCTCCAGGGAACCGAGGCCAGAGCGAGCCATAGACAGGTATGACGCATAGAGGACATCACCGGCCTCGCCGTTGATATTTTCAGAACCATCACCAAAGCCGAAGATCTTGAGGACGGGAAATTCGCAGCTAAGGTACATGGCGACAAGCTCAGCTCGGCACTCCTCGTACGAGGCAGCGATGCTACCAAAGACAGAGCCCCAAGTTTGGCCAGGCTTGTACCATGTCGAGATAGGCTTGTTATCGACAGGGCTGACTGGTGGGTTCTTCTTGTCGAAGTTGAAGTTGCCGGGAGATGTCTCCTGTAGGAGCTTGCCGCAACCGTGGCCTAGGGCGAGTTAGTGAGGGAGATAATAGATATGTTTTCACGAAACGCACCAGTGAGTTCGTGCAGGCCAACCTGGACTTCGAAGGAAGGGTCCCGCTGCTTCTTGTAGACCTCTAGGTCCTCGTCACGAATGAAGGGGATCTTCTCATTAGGGGCCTTGGCGCTCATAACATTTCCAAGAGACACGTTCTTGAAGCCCTCAGTTTGTCGGATATCATCGTAATTGGGACTAAATGGCATAGTTTAGTATCATGGAATTGCGATGTCGATTGTAGCGTAGGCCACGTCTAGAATAAACTCACATGTTGATGCCAGCAGGAATGCCAGAGCCTTTGAGGATCGGTTAGTCTCATCACATCGAGAAGAAAACGGGGAAATTACCGGCGAAGGTGAGAACTTCTAGGGAGGTGAAATCAGGGGACAAGAACTTGTCCTTTTCGAAATCTTGACCCCAAGGCAGGAGAGGAATGAGAGTGGGCGCCGCGTCAACAAGTGCACCAAAAGCACGGGTTCGTTCCACTAGAAGTTGTTAGTAGATGTCCCCAACAGATTGAGCAAGCGAATAATGCGCTTACAGTTAACCACTGTGAGGATCGTTAGCAAATCATTCAGATCTAAGTTAGTACGGCGGGGGTAGCAAACCGGAAGCAAACCCTTCCCACTCGCCACGGATGCCAGCCGGGTCTCGGTAGGTCTCGATAAACCCAATGTTGGACTCAACCATAGGGCCCTTATCCTTAATCCAGTATCTCTGACTATCCTTGAAGGCTTCCAGAGAACCACTCTCAAAAGATTTGTTGTAAGCCGAGTGCATGTTCTTCTGGTTATCGTTATCCGAGTTCTCGCCAGCCTGCTTGATGTAGGCAGCGATGCTCTTCATCTCCTCGGCATAGTCGCCATAGGTAAGCTTGATGGTCTTGCCCTTCAAAAGACCGTCCTCAAAAGTGAACTTGGTCTCCTTGCCGATATCTCCGCCTTCAGCAGGGACACTAGACACGGCGGAAGCAATCAGAATCTCAAAGTTGCCATCCGACAACTTACGCAATCTGTTGTTCTCGGGAAGCTGTCCCTTGGACTCCATCCAGTCAGAAATGGCCTTGATCTCGTCCTTGGTAATGTTCGAGGACTCAGGGTAGTAGGTGGTCATGTGGCCATCATCAGGGTACCCCAGGTGCATGATAGCAGAATTGTCAGCACCAAAGATGGCACCCTTTGTGGCCTCGTAGAACTTGGTGGCCTCGGGAGAGGTAGCTGCGAGAGCTGCCACGCTCTTCTCGCTGCAACGGGGAATGAACTTGGCATCTCCGAAGCTCTTGTAGTTGCCGTTGTTGCCAAGGAACATGACGGCATACTCGAGGAAGTGAGTGAGTTCAGACTCCTCGATGCCGGCCTTCTTGCCCAAAGCGCTCCAGTCGCCATTGACAGACTTGTGGAGAGCCACAATCAAGTCAAAGATGGGCTCGGACTCGGGGGAAATTTGACGCAAGACAATCCTGGTACCGGCAAAGGCAGCCCTAGGCGTGTACGTTTAGCTCCAGGCACGGGGACAAAGCTTATAGGCCACTTAGAGGCTGAGAGCAACAACAAACATACTTGCTAATGAAGTGAGCATAGCGCTTCTGCTTGTCGGTCAGAGGCTCAAAGTGCTTCTCAATCTCGAGGCGGACAACCGAGGGCGGCTGATCGGCGAGGTAGTGGACCAGCTCGTGCGAGTTCATGATGGCCAAGGTGGAAAATCTCTGATGAGTGTGTCGGAAGGACCTAGGAAAGTGAGGCACGCGACGCCGTGTTGGGATTGAGGGCTTGAAGGCTGCGATTCGGAGCGATGGTAATCTTCGAAGAATGAAAGACGGTGAGACTGCGGACGACATCGAGGGCGGTTTAGACTACAGTGGCTGTCTTCACTGTCGGCCAATATCGAGCTCCTGCCAGGCGTGTCTGGCGACACAGACGCGGGGGACCTTTTGGTGAGGCGCAGGCAGCAGATTCCTATCACAGCTAATGTACGGGTGTATATTTCCCCACCTCTGCGTTTCTGCCTGAGGTGATGATGTCAGTTGGGTTACGCGGGGTATGTGTGATGATGGAACTCGAGCTTGGAATAGGCTCGTTGTGCAGAACAATCCCTCGATATGAATTAGAAACAATCAATTTTTCAGTCTCTTATACCATGGGTAGATGAATCTGAAAGAATCTACTGCCTGGAGGTGTGCAAGCACGGTTCCAAGCCTTGCGGAATGCTTAACTGGTGGGTGGTGTGGTTGACCATGTGCAAACGTGACTGACAGCACAATCTCACGCAAGTGCACAGTGTCAATCTGGCACTTGCCCCTCAAAGTCACAACAGCTCATGCCTTCACTGGAAATCGATGGAAGGCAGTGGCGTGAGCCTCAGCCACTGAAAGGGAGGGGTAGTCCCGCGGTGGCTTGTCATAAACTCGTGGGAGCCCTTGAGTGGCGTGGCGTAATGGCGATTGGCGGCTCATCGCATCACCAGCAACGACGGCATAATAAAAGAGCTGCAGTCGCATTCGAGACAACTCACAGACACCATCGTTGACTCAGTGTGAAGAATGTGACTCGTCCAGGAGACTCGCAAAGCCCACACTTTCTGCCTAAGCGCTAAATGAAGACGAGGAAAATGAAGAACAATATATGTACCGAATAATTCGTACGACCTGTAGTTCGTATCTAATTGCTTGCTCCGTGCGTCTAACTTATGCTTGGCACTTGGCTGGAATTGCCTTTCGAAGCATTGCCGTCCCAAACAAGCGCTTGGGGTTTGAACTTGCCTAATTAGAAACCCCTGGTGCGTATCATTCGCAGACGATTCTAGGAGGCTTGGTCGGTAAGACCTCACCTCCCACGGTACCACAACTATGCGCTAAGAGACTGCATCTCAGTATACACTGAAACAGACCTCAGCTCAAACATAGGCTGGGTTGGTGAAAGGTAACGTCGGGTGTTTCTTTAGTCTCCGTTAGGCCATGTGCAGCAAGTATCAGTCAAGCACGGAACACATACCTACATTTGTTCTTGCGTCACCAATGTGAATCGATATCAGATCTTCCCAGCTTAGTCGCATTGCGGCACAGCCTGTCGGTGACGACCAAAGCGGCAAAGGAGTCCCGGAGGTGACTTGTCATATCCAGACCATTGACGACTGCGATTACCGGAAACTTCGGACCGGATGACAACGCGGGAGAATCGGTTTGGGATAAGAAAAGCTCCGCAAGAGTCCTACTCCAGTGGCATCATTCATGTCTGAGATACATCCCCCGACTCGCACACCCGCAGAGCGTGCAATACGGGCGCACAGGGTCGTACGTGTGCTGCTCGGCGCACTTGCATGTCATGGGTAGGAAAGTCACATTCTATCTTTAAAGTTGTCGATCGGAGACAAAAGTGAATGCCACACCGGCACCGCTCCGTCTGGGCACACGAGCAGCATGCAGACCCGACGCTTCGTTCCGAACGGACTGCTGAACGGGCCTCCCGACTTACTAGCTAGCGATTAGTGCCGCGTGAATACGGGACAGGCCAGGTACGAGTGTAAACGTAAATGCGGTCCGCGGACGACTTCAAGCTACTAAGTAGTCATTTCACACGAGAGTAAGCAGTCGTTGCCCAGATGGAGAGGAGCTCAATGCCACACACATGGCCCGTTGATAAAGCAGCAGGCAAACATATTATGTCACAGTAAGATTCGAACGTTAAGGAAATCGAGAAAGGCAACACTCGGTTGGCGAGAACGAGCAGTAGCGGTGTAACTTTGAGGCGCAAATGGGGCATCTGGCAACGGAGTACGGAGTACTTCGTACAACAAGAAGTAATTAACAGGGGATGAAACTCGGCGAGCAAGGCGTGCTGCAAGAAAGCACTAGAAACATCAACTCTCCACTCCTCGACACTTGGTCCGGCTGGAGGTAGGTTGCCATTCCGAGGCGATGGTTCGGTGGGCGGGTCATGGACGAGCGATGAGCGCTGGACGCTGGCGGACACTCCGACTGATATTGTCGGGGTGTCCACCACCTGTATTGGTCAGCTAGTCCAGGTACTTCGGCCGGGGAAGCAGGAAGAGACGACGGTGTGCTCCAATCTTGCCTTGTTGGGAGGCGAATGCCCTCAGTGGTTGGCTGATGGCCCAAACTAGGTCAGTGTTGGTGGTTTTTTGGGGGATGAAGCGTGACGAAATGGAATGGGGGGTACTTGGACAAAATCAATTTTCACATCTCCACCGTCAGCCCCTAGTTGAGGTTTGGGAGAGAGCAGAGCAGAATTTCACCTACCTAAACTACCTCCAGATGGATACTCACTTTCGGTTTCATTTCTCACAGTCGGGCATGAAAGATGAGGCCCGGTCAGCGTCCAGTGGAAACCACAGGTGATGGGTGACTCTGTGGGGCGCCACCTCCACCTGACCTCGAGAAATCTGCGACCCCCACGCTACGAGTGCATCCTTGGATGTTGAGCTCCACGCCCCGGAGCAACGGCCTGGCTGGACGACGAGTAGGAATTTTCCCTTTTTTTTTATACGAAGTACGTACCAAGAGGCCAGTGAGGTGGAGCGGGGGTGTGCAACTCTCATCAGTGACTTTTTGGAGGCTTCGACTTCCGCTCGTTCTCGGGGTGAAACACAACTGACCCAGCTCCTCAGTCCTCCTCAACCCGTCCGTGTCTGTCTCGTCGCCAGCTGGGGGAACTGGCCAGGGTGAGTCCCCAACGGCGGGAGAGACTACGGGGAGTGGGGAGGAAGTCGGATGCGGTACTCCCGTACGAATATGTAGGTGATGGCCTGGTCCCTCCCTGTCTGCTCCGAGGAGATCTGTTCTTGTCTTTTGGCCTCGCTGCCCGCCATTTCGTCGACTTGCTGTTTCCAGCACTGCTGTGTCGTTGCTTGGTTGAGGTTTGTCGTGGACTCGTGGGCGACAGCGGGGACCGAAAGGAGTAACACATCGGCGTAGTCCGCGCCGGCGCCTCTTTCCCAATCAAGACACACAGAATGGATCATTCTGCCCTACTCCTCGCATGAGATGCAGTGAGGTGCAGTGCCCTGCAGGTAGGTACTAAGGCAAGTGCACCCGTACTCCGGACTCCAGCTGATGCCATCACGCATTCCACATTACCTACGGCCGGGCTTTTTGAGCACTGCCGGGGCCAAAAGCCGCAATTGCCTGGTCCCGGCTCATCCATGGGACAAGGTTTGGACTGGATGGGTGCACTCGCTAACGGCAATTGTTGGCAATATGAAGATCTGGATCGGATCGTTTCTTGCTGCGTCGGATGTCGTGCCAGGCCTTTATCTCAGGCTCCCAACACGCTGGGCCATGGCGGAATCGATCAACAGCGCAGGATGCTTGGCAGCGTTGTAAGTTCGATGTTGAAACTGGAAGGTTTACTTTTCCGGCGAATGACTGCGCCCAGGTGCTCATTTGTGCATAGATGGGCGTTGGGATGGTTTTGAGATGGGTTGCAGGCAGCGTCAATCCATCCCAAGACCAAGTCAGCGAGCGACAGACAACTCGTTTGGGTTGGGGGGCTCTGCAACTCCGAACGCCTCAGGCACCCAACCCCAGCCCAGGATTGCTTAGGGTTCCATTCTGCTGAATTGCGGAGAGGGATGCGACTCTGCAATGCCTGAGAGTCACACTGACTGGTAGGCATAAGTGTCAGTCTGCCAGGACAGTCAGATGAGGGAGGTACGTCGGCCAAGTGGTGCTCCAAGAGGTCCTGGAGAAAGCCCAACAGGCCGAAAACTCCCAAAAACCACCACCCCCACCTCCATCCTCCCGCTTGTTCCAAGTACCAAGCCACTGCATGCAGCGTTGATGCGCCTGTCTGCCACGCTACACTTCCCCGGAATGATTGTCACATTGTCGCATTGTGACATCAAGCCGCCGCCAAGCCGGGGGGAGCACAAGACTGGACTCGTGACACGGTGACAGCAAACTCCAACCCTGTTTGCCGACCCCGACGCGCACGACTGACTTCCCGAGTCCGTGTCACACAAACACCGTCCATCCGTCTCCATTCCTCTTCCCTCGACTGCTGGAGAGTCGGTCTGGACGGGATGGATGTCATCTGGAAGCCTTTGCCCCCCTACCAACTTCGGGTCCCCATGTCGGTCCCGGGTCAACAAGTCTGTGGGGTCGATCATGGCCAAGCCTCCCCTGCTTCGGTCCCCCCTGTCACTCTCACCCACTCCTCGCCCCTCTGGATGTCCATCCACCCATCCATCATCCAGCGGGCGGCGGCGAACGGAAAAGCCTGAGATGCCCCCCTGGGACCGTTCTCCAGAAGTGGACCGAATGGGACAAACCTGCCCTGTCAATACTGCTTCCTTCAATTCAACCGCACCCACTCACCATTACAACGCATTACACACCCCCTGGCACTGGCTGGACGTCACCCCCGGACGCCGCCGGTGGGTGTTTGCCATGCAGCACAAATGCTAAAGGTACTTACTTACCTCCTGAAGGGTACCGGCAAAAACCCAGCCCGAGCGACCCGGCCCACCGGCGCCCTACTAGCATTTCCCAAACACACGCCTCCCCCACGTCACTTGCACCAGTATGGATGCACCGCAACAGGCTCGGGAGAGGCTTAGGATGGGTCACGGCCTTCTCCCCGTTGCCTGAAGCCTGGATAAATGGTTTTGTCTTTTCTCTCGTCATCAGCCTTATTAGAAGCCTCTGGTCTCCCCCCCCCCTTGCCCTAGGTGCTTGCTCGCGCCCCCCGGAACTGTAAACCCAACTACACCTCTTGAGCCTTTCCCATTACATCTACTTCGCATTTCCCTCCCGAAGTCCGATATCAATCACCTGCTTTTCCTCGATCCTACATCTCTGCACTCACTGTTCCAGCGGTATTCATACATGTACACCGAACTCGGCCTGCGGTTGCCGTCTCGTCAACTTCGACCCGTTCCCCTACTATACCACAACGCCAAGGGAGTCCTGGAACCCTGCTACTGCTCTGACCCTTCTTGCTCCAACCTCGACCTTCACCCTTCACATCCTCTCGACATGCTTTCCTACGATTCCTCCTCTCTGCCCAGCAAGGCTTCCGTTGCCCTACCTTCGTCGATGCAGGCAACGCCCAGCGCCCCATCATCGTTGTCGGCGCAGCCCTCTTCCCTAAGCTCAGTGAACTCCACCGCCGTCAACGGCCATGGAGAAAAGGACCAGCAGCACATCTGGCTGGTTACGGGCCCGGCTGGCTGCGGTAAGAGCACCATTGCTGAGTATTTAGCCAACACCCTGAACATGCCTTACATTGAGGGCGATTCGGTATGAGTCAAGTTCCCTACCCGTGACGTTTCCCCCCAGTGTCACCACTAACACGAATCCACAGTTTCACCCTCCTGCCAACGTCGAGAAGATGCGCACCGGCACTCCCCTGACCGACGCCGACCGTTGGGATTGGCTCACGGCTCTCCGCGAAGAGTCCATTGACCGACTCAACGCCGGAGCCGAGGGCGTCGTCCTCACCTGCTCCGCCCTGAAACGCAAGTACCGGGACGTTATCCGAGTCGCCGGCTACTTCGACCACCGCCTCTGCATTCACTTCATCTTCCTTAACGCCCCCGAAGAGGTGCTTCTTGCTCGTGTCTCAAAGCGAGAGGACCACTACATGGGCGCCAACATGGTCCACAGCCAGTTCGACATCCTGGAGCGTCCCACGGCCGACGAGAAGGACGTTGTTACCATCGATGTCAGCGTATCTGTCGATGAGGTCAAGCGAGCCGCCCTAGCCAATGTCTTGGAGACTATGACCGAGGGCAACAATGAACTATAGACGGCCCGTACTGTTCCAGATGCAGTTCCACACACCGACGCAGGCATACGCACACACACGAACACACGTACGCGCATGCATGCACCCACGCACACACACGAGCGCCTCCCTATAACAAGCAACCAGGTCATACAACATACACCTTCGAGTATACGGCATTCGCAAAAAATTGGTTTAGCCTGGAGTCACAGCGTTTCAAGTCCACCGACCTCATTGATTCTGGGTGGATTTTTACCCTTCAGGGAGTTTTCGTCTTCTTGTTTTCTTTCTTCAAACTGGGTTATTGCGTCGCATTGAACCACAACAGACTCGGCTCGCCACTGGGCCGCTCCTCGGAGAAGTCTCCGAACCAGCCTAAGCCGGGCGAGGCTTTGGGGCTGGTCCGGATGCCACCCCCGCAAGCCTACTAAATTAGAGCCGCCACACCAAATGTACATACATACATACAAGACATGCGCTCTGCGGCGGCAACGCGCGCGGGGTGCGGGGAGGGATTAATGCAAGGGAGGGTTGAAAAAACCTGCTTGCATGGATTGGAAAAGGAAGGCAAGGGAGAGCAGAGGACATCACCGATAGGGGAAGATGGCAATGGGATCGGTTACGTACGAAGACTAGTAACGGGTTTGGGGGTTCGTGTTGTGTAACCCACCGCCAACTGTTCTTTTGTCGCTCTTAACTACGGCAACCATCAGTCATCCGTCATTACTCGACACGTTGCACATCCTACGACGTGTCCCATGCTCCCGTGGTACATTAGAAAGCTGCCCAAGTCTCTTAGGCAATCCTGCAGTCGTGCACAAATGGGAATTTCAAGCCAGAAGCCCCTCGGATGTTCCACTGCTGTAGACTGCATGCTGAGCAACGCCCGATGACCACCAATACTAAATTCAAACATATCGGTGGCCAGTCTCTGGATAGCCATTACCCATCATTGCAGGCACGGTTTGATCCACCTACACCCCTCATCCTTCCGCCATTTAGACTACATACGTTACCTGGCGCTGATGCGGTAGTCGAGGTTGGGGGAGGCTTAGTTAGACAAGGGGACACATGTGAGTGGCCGAATTAGGCAATTTTCAACTGCACGGCTCGAGTAGAACGATTATGGTCGTAATGGGCGGTGGCCGCATATTGCATACTTATGTGAGCAATAGTCGCATCGTACGAACCATACAGCCGCGTACAACAGACCGGATGCATGCACCATGCGGTCACGAGGAAGCCCAGCTGTCTCAAATTGCTGACACGACATATATCTCGTTTTCTTTGTTTCGTTTCCGGTCTAGCTCGAGTTTGAACGGGTATTTTCATGTGTGTTGTGTCACCATATTTACCTGATTCTGCTGCGTGATTACGTCGAACCATGATGAGCTAAACCATTGAGATCCTCTGTCGTCTGCAATGCTTATTGTTTGTGGGAGCACCATCTTCGTCATGGCACAATGGTTTCCTTCTATACTGAAGTACCCCCGCCAAATCCTCAATGTCTCTAAACCAAAGGTACCTGAACAAGATGGTGATGGGACGAATAACAACGCATGAGGGAAAGGAATATGAGACTAGAATAATAACTCAACGAAGCGATAAATTACTCCGGACTTTGTCAGTCTGATAAACAATTGGAGGACCGGTAAAAACAAAAGCCTGCACTTTAACCCAAAAGCCATCCGCGAAATTCACTTACCCTATAGAACAGGCAAGTGAGACAGAATTCGATCCAGGACCTTTAAACAAGCAGGCATAGTTGGATAAGTTAATTGCTATCATGTCACGTATTCACATACAACAGCGCTTAACTAAAACGTATCTTATAAGCTAATTTTTTGTCTTAATCTGTGACCAATCCATCTCTGAACACCTCGTGCGACTCATCTCTAATCTGTTTCAACGCTGCCATCAAGTAATGATTCCGTCGTAATACCGGGTAATTGGATCTCACGTCAGTCAGCAGATACTTAGTGCTCCTGTGGCTGGCACCGTGATCACCTCAATTGCATCACCATGACATCCGGCTCCTCCACCACCGTCCGGACAACCTCAGCAGCCCGCGCCATCGTCGCGCCGTCAATGACACGGTGATCAGCGCTCCAGCTGAAGTTGCACATCTGCTTTTTGATGACCTGGTCGGCCTCGTCGAATGCCGGCACGGTGCGCATCCGCCCGATGCCCAGGATTGCCACCTCGCGATCGACGATGACAGGGCTGACGTACGTGCCGCCAATGTTACCGATGTTGGACACGGTGATGGTTCCGCCAGTAAAATCCGCCGGTGATAGCTTGCCCTGGAGCGCGAGACGCTGCAGCCGCGTCAACTCGGCCGCGATCGACACGATGTTGAGAGCGCCGACGTTCTTGATAACGGGTACCATCAGGCCTTGGGGCGTGTCCATGGCGACTCCGATGTTGTGCTGAGGTCGGTGTACGAGATACGGCTTGTTGGTCTTGGGATCCACATCCACCCTCGCGTTAAGTACGGGATACTGGTAGATCGCCAACGAGACCGCCTTAATAATGAAGGGTAGGTAGGACAGCTTGGCGGGCTGGCCTTCGACTGCCGGGCTTTGAGAGAGCACTCGATTGAGGCGCTTGCGCAGGTCCACAAGGGTTGAGAAGTCAATCTCGTCAGCGTAGAGAAAGTGTGGAATGGTCAGCGACCGCGTCATGGTCTTGAACATTTGCAGTTGTGTGTTGGATAGCGGCACTACCGTCTCCGTTTGGACGGAAGTGTCCTGGGGGAAGCCCGATGCTACAGACGAAGATGCTTCCTTGGCATCTCTGTCCTTGACAAACTTGTAAATATCTTCTTTCAGGACTCGTCCGTCCTTTCCTGTTCCATCAATATCCATGATGTCGATCTGGAGCTCCTTGGAGAGATGTCGGACAGCGGGCGTGGCCACACTCGCACACTTTCCCTTATTCTTCTGCGGCGCAATAGACGGGATCGTCTCAGAAGTATTGTCCTCCGTCTGCCGAGGGCTTGATTCTGCAGCTGGAGGAATTGCGGGTTGCTCGGCGGCCGCGGGCTCGACATGCTCGGCTTTGACATCGCCCTCGATATCGATGTCTACGAACGGCTTTCCGACCTTGGCCATTTCGCCAGCCTCATAGTAGAGCTTCTTGACCACCCCTGAGAAACGGCTGGTGATCTCTACAGAGGCTTTGTCGCTCTGGACTTCGCATAGCGGCGAGAACTCCTCGACGCGAGCGCCGGGCTCCACGAACCACTGGATGACCTCGCATTCGACGATACCTGGTTGGTCTTAGTCTTTTGTCTGCAATTTTGTTTTGTTTTGGAAGGTAGCCGCAAAGGTGGGTTGACCTACCCTCTCCAATGTCGGCGAGCAACACCGGCTTAATCACCAGTAATCTCCTCGACTCGCTGAACCATCTGGGGGAGGCGATGACCGCGGACCGTGATGTCATGGCCATCTGGCCCATGCCTTTGGCGGTTTGCCATTGCTTTCGCAGCACGCGAGATCCACGCTGGAGAAACATGGTAGCGCGCAATTGAATCTGGGAGAAGAAGAAGTCACGGCCATCCTGAGCCGACTCGAGGAAGAAGAGGTGCGCCTGGAAATGCTATTGCCGAAGGCTTCAGTCGGCATTGTGTCGTTGCCCGTGAAGGTCCCCGTGGATAGCCGAGTCTGGGGATGACGGCACACTAAGCCGATTCTGGGCCGCTTCCCCACGCACGACCGATTGCTCCGTGCTCACGGATCGGCGGCGTTTCTGGGCTCCGATGGGCTTCGGCCCGGAGAAGCGTGGACCGTGGCCGCGAAATTTCCATTTCCAACTCCCCACCGGCAGCGCAAGCACCGCATCGCCATCAAGCCCGTCATGGCGTCAAAACGATTCGAGCTGGCCCTGTTCGGCCTTTCGCGACGACCGCTGACATGCCTCTTCTGCGAGGCCCGCCGCTCGTTTACCTCGTCTGCCTTTCGCCCAGCGAGGGTCGAAAAGCCCGCGTCCGGCGCCTCCATGGACCCCCAGGCTAACGTCGCCGGCACCCCGATTGAAGCGCCCCGAAGCTACGGCAAACGATTCGAGGGCGAGTTCACCCCGAAACCTCTACCTAGGCCCATTGGCATGCCACTGCCGCCCAAGGCAGGCGAGAACTCTGGCATTGACGCCCGAACGATACGACAGCGTCGTGATGACTTTGTCAACTACGACAAGCACCTGCAACGGCGAAAAGAGCTGTAAGAACCACCACGCCCGTGGGGTGTGCATGAAGAGAGAATACATATGTTGATACTTGACTTTGCGCAGGACCGCCAAAATATCGAGACCGTATTTCCGAGATTGGGGTAACCTCCAACATCACAAGGGTAAATCCTTCATCGCCCCTCCGCGACTCTTCAAAGCCGAACTCTCGCTCTTCTTCCCCAACTTCTACGGCGAGACCCTCCTGAAGACGGACCGAAACCCGCGCGACACAACGCCACTTCTATCGGGCAAGGCGAACGTCATCGCTTTCTTCAGCAGCCGATGGGCCGAGCAACAGGCGGCGTCCTTCACATCGAAAGAGGAAAATCCGGGGCTGCACGAGGTGTTGGCCAAGCATGGTGATCTCGCGCAGCTTGTCAACATCAATTATGAGGACAACGCGGGCAAGGCGTGGCTCGTACGCTTCTTCATGAGCTCGCTGCGCAAGCAGTTTCCCGAGAAGGACTGGGACAAATATTTCCTGGTGCGCCGCGGCATCACGGACGACATCCGCGAGTCGATCGGCTTGCTGAACAGCAAGGTCGGCTACGTCTTTCTGGTGGACCAATATTGCCGAGTGCGATGGGCTGGGAGCGGGCCGAGTCAAACTGATGAGCGGGACGGCCTGGTCAAGGGTCTTGGACGCCTCGTCGAGGAAATCAAGCGGGAGACCACGATGCCGGCAACGGCGCGCGAGCAGCACCCAGGGAAGCAGCATCTCGAGGTCCCAAAGGCACTGTAATTCACACCCTTCACCAAGAGAGGGCACTGTAACTTAGATATCCCATGTCCCCACCATACTGTACAAATAAATGCACGCTGATACCCCTGAACGCCTGTGCGATATGCAAATTCCCAGTCGCCTCGTTTATTACAGCATCCACCAGAAAACGATGAAGCAGAATGCGATGAAGCCTCCCATTATGATGCCGTCTCTCCTCTTCTTGGCTGAGATCCTCCCAATCAACGAGTTCAGGCCCGGAACTTGGCTCGCGGCGTGGTTGATCCGGCGGCTGACGCTCGCCAACGTCTCGCGCTGCAAATTGAAGCTGTCGTTGACGGCGTATGCCTGGCTTAGCACACTGTCCGCCATGTTATTGCTGTTGTCGACGCGGCCGCGCTCCTCGAGCATGTAATCGGCCTCGGCAGCTTCGGGGTTGTTGGTGCGGTACTCGTTGATATCGGAGCGGACATTGGTGAGGAGGTTGGCGCGGTCGCGGGCTTGTTGGAGTGTAGATCGCAGTCGCGTGAGGTCACGCTTGTGACTGGAGAGTTTCTCACGTAGGAGGGAGAGGTTGTTCTGCTTGAGGGCGGATGCTGTAAGGGTAGCTTCGGAGTCGAGGAGGCGGGCGAGTTGCGTGATGCTGGATTCGCGCTGGGGGACACGAGTCAACGACGTCGGACCAGCCGGTAGGAGGGACTACCAAGCGTACCTTTTCTAAGAGCTCTTCCAGCTTCTGTTCTGTTTCGCGCTCTTCGTCTGTGGGTTTCGGCGGGATGGTAGAAGCGGCAGAGAATTGCGAGTATACATGGAATAGGTTCTCGGTCTGCAACGACGTCAGCTCCTTAGCTTCTCCAGGCGCATGGTGCCACCCGAACGCACCTGAGTTTCGAGGGTTCGGGCCTGTTGCCGCAGGTGAGCCCAGCCAGCATTACCCGACGGCGCAGCCATGATTGTGATTGTCAAAGAATGCAGCAAAAGATGCGATGGGATGATTTCGTCGACGCTCAACAACAGCCTGTCGACAACCGACTCCCTGACGACGACGACCGACACCTGGTCCATCCTGGAAGCGGCAGAGCTGCTCACCGCCCGCGCTAACGCCAGTTACAGGTCACGAGAGCCGTCACGTGCAGCCAAGGGGCCTTTGTGACGGGTTGAGCCCACCGTCGAATCAAAAATTGCGAAAGCACTCATATTCCCCACATTTCCTCTCGTTCTTCAAGCCCTAGGGCAATTTTTCACTTCTCGGCAAACTTCTCTAAATTCTGAGCCTACGATCTATCGCGACACGGACGGTGACGATTTCGAGGCTGATAATTTTCCAACACACTCGTCGACTCACTTCACCACTTCGAAGATAATCAAGATGGTGAGTACACACCTTCTTCCCCTCTACCAGACGGACGTCGACGGCTCGTCGATTCCGTCCGCTCCCACGACCCCCTTCGAAACCCTCGACATCGAATACCCACACACTTTCCCTGTCACACGAGCGATTCTTTCCCATCGAGTCTTCCGCCGTGAAGCGCCAACACCACAGCCCGCAAGAACACGAGGAATGAATCATGGATTGCTGACAGGATGCAGTCGTCGGGCAAGGTCAAGGCCGGTGCGCTCTGGAGCAAGAACAAGGATGAGTTGACGAAGCAACTCGGCGAGCTCAAGACCGAGCTCGGCCAGCTCCGCATCCAGAAGGTCGCTTCTTCCGGCAGCAAGCTGAACAAGATGTGAGCCGAACCTCGGTCCCCAACGCCTACTTCTGGCGCGTTGGCTCGGACGGGCACGTGTGCTAATCTTTTGACCTTCAGTCACGACCTCCGCAAGTCGATCGCTCGTGTCCTGACCATCATCAACGCCAAGCAAAGGGCCCAGCTCCGTCTGTTCTACAAGAACAAGAAGTACGCCCCCCTCGATCTCCGACCCAAGCAGACCCGTGCCATCCGCCGCCGATTATCGCCTGAAGACAAGGCCCGCGTGTTGCAGAAGGCCAAGAAGCGCTCCGTTCACTTCCCCCAGCGCAAGTTCGCCATCAAGGTACGAGATAACCCGACATCGTGGCCGTAGAGGAAGAAATCGTTGTTTCCCCCCTCGCGGCTGCGACGCCTTGTGACAGTGGTCATGGTTACTGACATTCTACCGCAGGCTTAAGCTTTTTACAGTGCTTAAAGGACGGACATCTGGGTAGAAAGGAAACGGGGTATGGAGGGCGTGGCGTGCTTCTTCTTTGAACAAAAGTCTTCGAACTTGCATCGCATGGCTCAGGGAATCTCGGTCTGACTTGTACTTATTTCCCGGTTTGGGCCTCGTTCTGGGACGGGATGTCCACAATGGGCTGCTTGGTCAGGCAGCCTTAAAAAAAAATGAGGTCATGATCAAGAATGCCAATTCATGCGTGTGCATCCTTTTCTCACAGGGCTCCGAGTGATGTTGATGGGCCAATGGCGACTTGTTGGGAAGTGATGATTACACAATGGCGTAGGCGTAACCAGGGTACCAATGCACCGAGCCGAGCCGACGACACTTGAACGCGAATCTAGAATCAACTCAAGAATTCTCCACCAAGATGTATCAAACATCAGCTCAACTCGTCCCACCGAGCTTGAGGAAAGCCGGGCGGCTGCATTAAGCTCGTTGTCCTGCTGTAAGTGTACCCAAGCCACTATCCCCAGGACCCATCACCGACCTTCGGAACGGCCAGACCCGAATCGGACCACGCATCACGGGTCCAACGCCCCAACAACAGCACTCCGTGAGCGACCGCTCAATTCCATCTCCAAATCCATTCCGTGATCTTCTTTGAATTCTTCCACGTTGTCCTTGATTCTTTTTTCTTCATTCATGCACACATGAAGCCAATTGGCTAGTCGCATCTAACTCGTTGGCGCCCTAGCAAGTTCCCAAGTTCACGAGTCTCGTTCCAACCTTGGAACAATATTTTCAGCTACAACGGAAAGACAACAATCACGGGATACGCCATATCCTTCAATGACAACTCCAGGCCAACGTCAACATATTTTACAGACCGGGCACTCATCGTGTACCTGAGTCAGCCAGAGATACCGCCCACTCGTCACTTCACTGGAAAGCAGCAGACAACCAATCGAGAGGCTACAGTCTAACGTGCTGTATTACTTTATACTGTTGCTGCAACTGCCGCCTGCTAAAGAGGCAGACAGTCGGAAATCGTTGTTATCCGTGACTTTCGTTCTCCCAGGTGGGTATCTATTGACTCCGACCTTTTCCTCTTGTCGACCCGAACCCATGTTGCCTTTGGAGCAACTTTTCTTCCAATAGACGCCATGATTAATCCAACAGAAACGAAAGTGCCTCCCCTTCCGATCCAAGCTCCACCAACGCCGAGACCGAAGCCAAGACCAATGTGGCGATAAGAGTAGGTGTAACCATAAAGACAAGATACAGAAAGAAGGAAGGAAGGAGAAAGAAAATGAAGCCAGGACAAGAGAAGCTAAACAAAACAAAACAAGAAGACGAGAAACCAGCCTGGATAGCCAGTGCGCCGAAACACCAAGACATCTAGCCCCTTCCCTCAAGCGACAGTTGCGCTGGAACCAGAACGAGGCACGCTGGAGCCGGAAGGAGGCACGCTGGAGCCGGAGCGAGGCACGCTGGAGCCGGAACGAGGCACGCTGGAGCCAGACCGAGTTCCGCCGGAGCCCCCTGCGGAGCCGTCCTTATCCTTGCGAGTGCGCTTCGTCCCGCATGTGAGGAGGTGGCGACGGAGTTGGTCCAAGCGACAGAACTTTTTGCCACAGAGCGAGCAAACGTGATACTCCTTCATACTATGAATTCGGCGATGCTTTGAGAGGTTGGACGATTCGCTGAACCTCTTATCACATTGGTCACACTTGAGGGGCTTTTCACCTGTGTGAGTACGATTATGCATAGCTAACGGTGAGTTAGTAGGCTTCAAGGTAGCATGGCATGGTATGAACTTGGACTTACTCAGGGCGCTCTGTTGCTTGAAAGATCGGGTGCAATTCGGCCATTCACATTTCCAGGGCTTCTCTCCAGTATGTGTTCGCTTGTGCTGATCGAGGGACTGCTTCGCTGACAGCCAAAGCCCGCAAATCTCACACTCGACAGGTTTGTCTACTCCCGTTAGAATAAGATCGGGTTGCAGTAGGTGAGGAAGGTCAACTTACATCCTGTGTGGGTCTGCATGTGCCTCTCCAGCTTGCTCTTCTGCGAGAAAGCGCCTTCTCTTGAACAGGAGTGCCACGAGCAGCTGAATCCGTGCTTCACCTTGGGCAATTCCTTAAGGTGGTCCTCCTTGCAATGCAGATGCAAATCCTTCCGGTCTTTGAATCTGGTGAGGCAGACGCCTCCACCTGGGGAGACCCAATGACACGTAAGCTGGTCATCTATGCCCATGACCAAGGGCAAGGACAAGGACGACTTGCTATCCACACCGGGGACGACGGTGCCACGATCGGAGGCAGTGTCCATCTCAATGCTTGGCTCAACAGGGCTCGTGAGGAGGTTGGGGTCGGACTCGGATGCGCCGCCGGGCGTGAAGGGGGGAACGGAGCCTGGAGTCGTGGAGACGGTGGGCACCATGCAACTCTCGTTGTCGCATCTGTGAGAGACCTCCTGGCAGTTCTCGTCCAGGCAAGGGGTTGGCATTTGGCAGTTGGGGTCGAAGTAGCAGCCGGTATGGTTCATGTCGAGTCCTTGGCACGAAGGGTCGTAGCAGCAGTGGGCGGGGTTGACGGAGCCTTGCCAATGGCTCAAGCAAGCGGCGTGGTTCATTTCGATGCTTTGGCAGGAGGGATCGAAGCAGCAGTCGGCTTGCGCGGAGTCATCGCAGTGGCCCGGGCAACCGGCGTCGCAGTGGTTGCTGCCGGCGATGGAGACGCCGTCGTCAACGGCACCACGCTTGTTGTTGTGGTTGTTGTTGCTGAAGGCAACTTGAGGAGCGGCAATCTCGGGGGGGAAGACCTGAGAACCGACAACCTGAGGATCAAGAACCTGATGGTCAACAACCTGAGGATGGACCTGTTTGCCAACAGGCGGCTGAGGCTCAACCTGGTGGGGAACAACGGGAGGCTCAACCTGATGGCCAACCTGAGGAGGGGCCATGCCTTGGATGGTGTTATCGGAGTTGTTGCCCAGCTCAGGGCCCTCTAGGGAGGTGCCCCATCCAGTGGAATCCTGAGACTCCGGCCACTGGATCTGGTAGTCGTTGTTCATGTAGCTGGATGGAGGCAGCATCTGAGAGGGGTTGAGGGACTGGTCGAAGGACTGGTCGAGGGGCTGGTCGAGGGCCTGGCCGTAAGACTGGTTGGCCCAGTTGTGGTACATGGCGTTGATCTGGAAAGCGACCAGGAGGTCGGTCTCGTCCATGTTGCTCATGCCGGGCATGTCGTTCATGTTGGGCATGCCGTCCATGGTGGGCAGAGAGGATAGATGGATTGCTTGCTTCCTTGGAGTCCAGAGACGGAAATCGAACGACAGACGGGTAGGGATTCTCGCGGCCTTTTATAACAATACCCTGCCCGCGGGTATCTCAGGCGGAGGATGGTCCCAACTCTGTCTGGCTTCTGCTTCTGTGTTTCTCTGGAAGGTTTGCCAGGAGGCGTTGGGACTCGGAAAGGATGCGTTTTTTTTTTTATAGATATTTTGCTTCGATTTATTAAAGCTCACCCGGGTGCGACGGTTCCTGCGTCGGCAGCGGGAACGTGCCTAAAGTGGGTTGAACATCTACTAAGTATTATTATCAGGCCAAAGTAAATGGGAACCCGGATGGCCTGCCTTCGACGTAATATTCGGCGTCGCGCAGGAGCGCAGCCAGTCACGTGTGGCCGTTGAAAACCAATGATAAGCACGATAAGCCAGGTTAGTCAGCCAGTATTTCTGCGAAGCATCGTACCGCATCGCATCGCATGGTTGCGGTGCCAGAGACAGGCATTCAGGGTCGATAGTACCTGCCTACGAGAGATGAGATACTTGTTGGGTCGAGGCCAAAATATCGCATGCAATGGCGCTTAGTGTGAAATATGAATTATGAATTATGTGAGGTGGCGTTGACTAGCGAAGTAGACCTTCACACATAGGCTCTCATGTGCGTTGTCCCTCTTCCCGCACAACTATATCGACATTTGAAACAACTTCCCGTGGCCAACCTTAACCATATTTCCAATCATTGAGCACCGGCCGGGCTGAGACGACAGGAAGGTTGTGAGGCGACCGCCCCTCTAGCAATGCTAGATTTACCTACGCGCGCGGTGCATCTCCGATGTGAGCATGATTACGGAGTTACAGCTATGGACCGTTCGTCGGGGCCGCCCACCCGGATGCCGGAGTCAAATTGCGCACCGGCCCCCGGAGTTGGCGCCGACAAGGTCGGGGGAGAGGCAGAAGTTATTATTGGGCGCTGCAAGCTCTTTCAGTTCGTGCATGTAACAGAAATCACGGCGGAACTAATCTATGTGTTCGTACAGCACTGGTGGCTGAATTGAGTGGCTAAAAGAAGGATTATTGTACTCCGTACCCCGCTCACCGTTTGTTACACACACGTTCATCCATACATGTTCAGTGTAATTACCTACTGCTTTGTGCTCACTGTTTATAATAATCTCCATGTTGGGTACTATATAAATCAGTGATTTTACTACCTACATACCTACCTACTTATTTATCCTTCAAGTTTTAAATCTCCAAAGCCTGAACAAAAACTCTACTCCCGCCTCACTGTCTGATCTACGCACACCCCCCACTTTGTCCCCCCGGACGGTTGCCCCTCCCGTCCACCTTCTTCGCTGCACAACAGAGCAGCAGAGAACAAGAGCACGGGCCCCTTTGCGAACGAATACCTACTAAGTACAACTTTACGTCGGATGCCTCAAGTGACGTCGTAAGCTCGCTCTGTCGAGGCGCAGCATCCATCGCATCGCAATCGCCATATCCTCCCCGTCCACGACTCCGTCCTCCAACTCTTCCCTTGCGACGGATTTTTGTGCGTCTTCTCTCGGATCCAATCTCTCGCAAAATATCCTCCTCGTCGAGGCCTTGAGTCGTTGTGACCCCCCTTTTTTTTTTTTGACTCCCGGCCCCAACGATATACACCATGGGCAATTGTTGCGGCAAGACCGAGTCCGACGCTTTCGACCAACCTGGCCGTGTCTTGGGATCGGCTCCACCGCCAGCTCCCGCGACAGCTCCTGTGCCGAGGAAGATTGGAGGCCCCCCGCGAACCCTGGGTGGCGGTGGTGGTGGTAGTGGCTCGGCTCAGGCGACGGCATCGTCGAGTACCCAGGATGAGGCACGACGGAAGGCCGCCGAAGCAGCAGAGGTAACTAAATAAGAACCCCTTCAACAGACCCTATCCCTAGATTCCGCGTCTTTAATTGCCCGTATCCCCATTTTCCCTTTACCCCAACGCATCGTCCGGCACGTATTAGCCGGGAAGACTCATATTTACACACTCAAACATGGATGACCTCTGTGGCCCCCTCCCCTCTTCCTTTTCCTTAGAACATGATTCTGCGTAATTTTTGACTCAGCTAACTCGTTTTCCAGGCCCGAGCCAAAGCCGCTTCAGCTGGCGGTGGAAAGCTTCAGACCCAGCTTTCCGCGCAGCAGAAGAAGTCTCAGTTGGCACACCTCAACGACGCCAGCAACACCCAAAGGCACCAGAATCAAAGCTCACAGGACACCCAGATTCAAAGATGGGAATAAAATCCTACCTTGTCGTCGGTGAGGACGTCTTCGGCGATTGTAATGTAGAGACGGAGGAGTAGGAGTAGGATTAGAGGTAGGAGGAGAGAGTGCTAAATAGGGGACGAGGAGCGGATTGTTGGGCCTTCGATAGCGGAATTTGCATTGTACACGCTTAATCAAGCGATTTTTCTCTTGTTTCTCTTACTAGACAGTTATATCCACCATCCATTAACTCCTTGAAAACCTTATACACGGCCAATTGCCCAGTGGCTCCTTTCCCACCGCAACGCCCGCCCATCGAACAATTTTGCCCAGTACAGTAGTTCTCTCTCTTTCGTGTTCGCTTTCCATCTTCGTCTTGACATCCACCGAGAAACTCGACCGCAGCGAGTCTCAGGTAATGGTGTATCTGCCGCTTGCAGGCGCTCGGCTGTCCGCATCCGCCGCTGCAATCGTTCCCTCCCTCAACAACCGCGTCAGTTCGCTCAGCGCCGAGCTGACAACAACCTCGGTATCGCCCTCGATGAGAATGTACAATTTCGGTTCTGCCCCGGCGGGGACCTCTTTGCCCAGCGGGTAGAAGTTGCCCTTGGTGGTGATGGAGGTACCGGTCGCCTCCAAAATCTTGGCCACGTTCGTTCGGTTGGTGACGGCCCATCTGGCCTTCTGCGGGAAATCGTTGATCTCGAGTGTAGCGTGGTACGCGCCCGCATCGGGGCCCTTGTTGTCGATGGGCTGGCCAGCACGCAGTTGGCCCGCCTTGCCCAGACGGCTGTTGATGGCGCTGACCGCAGAACTGACCTTGTCGAGGGGGTCTTTGGTTTTGCCGTCTTTGGTACCGGCAGTCGGACCGTGGATGACTGGCTGCACTGGCTTCACCTCTGGCTGCTCCGTCTTCGCCGTCTCGCGGGACTGGACACCTGATGCTGCCGCCCTGATGGCGTTCAGTGCCTTCTCTGCCTTCTCCTCATCGTCCTTCTTCTCTTCCTTGTCCTCCTCCTCCTCGCCCTCTGCCTTGTGCGTCTTCCGCTCACGAAGGCGGGCAGCCTCTCGTTCCTGGTCAAGCTTGTCCAAGCCCTTACCACCAAAGCCCGAGGTATCCTTTGCCTTTCCGGATTTGACTTTTTCGCGGTGCGCCTTTCGCATCTCGTTAAGACGTTCGGGTACCGGCTGATCACTCTGCTCTAGCGCCTTTGCAATACCCGGCGCACAGTTCTCCTGTTCGGGGGTGACGAAAGTCACTGCCACACCCGTGTTGCCAGCACGCCCCGTACGTCCAGCACGGTGGACGTAGTCTTCCAGGTGATTTGGGGCATCGTAGTTGACAACAAGCTTGAGCTGTTTGACGTCGAGTCCACGGGCTGCCACCGACGTGGCAATCAGGATTGGTACCACGCCCTTCTTGAAATCTGCTATGGTAGAATCTCGGTCGATCTGATCCTTGCCTCCGTGGATCGACATGCAAGGGTAGCCCTTCATCATCAACTCCTTGAGCAGATCATCCGCCTTCTCCTGACGCTCCACGAATATCAGTGTGCGAGCGTCCTCGTCCCGATCGTAGAGTTCGCCGAGAAGCTCCAGGATTCGCAAGAACTTTGTGGTTTCCTCCCGGACCTCAACAATCTGCTCAATTTCCTTTGCAACGACGCTGCGCCCGCCAACGGTGATCTCGACGGGAGACTTGAGCACCTTTTTGGTCAAAGAGTCAATAATACGTGGCATCGTTGCTGAAAACAGAATCGTCTGTCTGTCTGGACGCATGTTGGCAAAGATCTTCATCACCTGGGGCTCAAAGCCCATGTCGAACATTCGATCGGCCTCGTCCAGGACTACATAAGAAACCCTCTTGAGGTTGGTTACCCGGCCTTGGTTTGCGGCCAGCAAATCGATCATCCGCCCGGGGGTGCAGACAACGATCTCGGCGCCTCGTTTCAGCTCCGCAATTTGCTCCCTTATGGGAGCGCCTCCGTAGGCACACACTGAACGGAGGCCCATCATTTTCAGAAAAGGTTTGCAATCGCGATGGATCTGAGTAGCCAGCTCTCGCGTTGGGGTCATGATCAGTCCGATGGGTCCTTCTGTATCCTTTAGCGGCGCCTGGTCCTTGATATGTCGGAACATGGGAAGCAGAAAAGCAACCGTCTTTCCAGAACCGGTCTTTGCTACACCCACCACATCGCGACCAGACATGATGGCCGGAACCGCCTGCATCTGAATCGTGGTAGGCTTCTCGTAACCCAGATTGTCAATGACATCCAAGGTTTGCCGTGTCAGGCCGCACTGTGCCCATTTCTGGACTGGCTTTGGTACATCCTTTCCGTTCACCTTGATGCCGTCCAGCTCCAACCGGAGATCTGCCACCTCGGCCTCAGTAAGAGAGGCGAGCTCAGCAGGCTCCACCCAAAAGTTCTTTCTGATGGGCTGTATTTCGATTTTGCTGTAGTCGATGGTCGGAATATCCTTCTTCTTCCGCTTGTTCGTCATCGCCAGGAACGCATTGGGGTCGCCTTCTTCCTTAGCCTTGAAGGCATAATCATCGTCACTGAAGTAGGCCTCGGGCTCCTGAACCTTCTTCGCTGTCGTAGATGTCTTGGCAGGCCTCTTGACGTCCGTTTGCTTCAGATCAGCCATGAACGCGTCCAATGGGTCAACGCCGTCACCTTCGTCCACCTCCATCTGCTCTGGTGGGGGAGGCGCCTGAGGCCTCTCTTCTATGGTTACCTCACCGTCGGCTGTCTTGTCATTAGCTGCCTCGCTGTTGGCCGCTGTCTCCGCCGCCTTTGCCTCCTGTTCCGCTTGGTCTGCCTCTGCTTGCAAACGTCTCTCATGAGCAGCGCGAGCAGCAGCGGCTGCTTCCTCTTCGGTTTCTGCGAAATTATCTCCATCTGATTCATCATCCTCATCCTGATCAGCGTAAGGGGTATCGTCAGCCTCGATTGGAAGAGCAGGTAGCTTAGTGAGTTTTCGCTTTGTGGTGTCTTCCTCGTCTAAATTGAGTTTACGCTTGCTAGAGAGCTTCTCATTCTCTGCTTGTGACTTTGTAAAGCCGAAGCCACTTGTTTTGGGTCGGTTTGCGGGAAGAGCAGAGGCTGAAAGCTCTTTATCAGTATTGCCCGGAAGATAGGGGAAGAACGGTGACATACCGATGGCTGCTTGTTTTACAGGTACTGACAACTTCTCAGGTTGAACGTCAAGTGCCCCTATGACAGGTTTGGCAGCTTCGTGGGACCTGGAAGCTGCCGACTTTTTGGCGATTGCCTTTGGATCGAACTTGCCGGTATACGATGCCGCAGGGGACGCAACGTGGGGGGAATCCTTGGGAGCAGGTGAAGAGGTAGCGGAAACGACAGGAGATACTGTTCTGGATGATGCGCCACTGGCCTTCATGTCCATTTCAGCGAGGAGGTTTCGGGTCTGACTCGGATTGACTTCTTTCTGCTTCTGGCTCTCAATCTCTTTCTTCTTCTTCCAGGCTTCAAGCTTCGCAAGTCGTTCGGCCTTCTTGTCAACCTCGGCTTGGGAAGCGGTAGCCTTTGGCTTCTGCGGCTGCCCTCTGTCAACGGGAGTAATTCTCGCATGAGGGTCGGGGCGACGAACCTCGTTACCGGCTGCGTTGCCGCTGTCGCCTAGCGGCGTCCTTTGATGGCGACCCTCATCGCGATTGCTACGCGCATGGGAGTCAGCCGTACCTTCGCGGTTCCCACGCGTTCGGTCGCGGGAGTCGTCTCGCCTTCTGAAGTCCCTGTCACCACCCCGGCTACGGTTCTGTCGGCGGTCTGAGGATCGATTTCTGTCGTCAAAACGGTCTCTCGACCTGCGGCGGTCCCCATCTCGGCGGTCACGACGTCCACCACGGTAGTAGTCATCGTCTCGTCGATCTAGCGAGCGGTCTCTGCGGCGGAAGTTGTCGCGGTCTCGGCCGCGGTCTCTGTTATCACGGTCTCGGTCGCGGTAACGGGGCTGTTCATGGAGCATCTCGTCAGAGTAGAGCCCGCGGGCGTTGCGGTCGTGTCTCCTCACATCGGGACTGCGCGACCTCGCCCCCCGAGGATGGTCTCTTCCGTCATCGCGGCGATCCCTCTCCCGTCGGTCGTCATCTTTGCGGGGACGGCGTGAGCTGTTGGGGCTGCCTGCATGACTTGGTGAGCGCGAGTCTCTTGGCCGAGCCATTGTTGCGGTCTCGCAGGCTCAGCAGGACACTATGTTGGTGAGCACTACTTTTTACGTAGCTGAGGCGTTGGCGGTGCCTGCAACGGCGCGTGGCGGCTTTCGAAGTATCGCGAAGCTGGAGCCTGGCTGGATGGTGTCGGGTCGGAGGAGGAACAGGCAAGAGTCCAAGAATGGATGCGCAGCCTCACGATGATAGATGCAGATGAGAAGATCAGAGGGGGGGGTGATCTGGGTGAAGGCGTCTCTTCACCAGGCAAGGCAGGACAGACAGTAGGGACTGATCCAAGGTTGCGGCTGACAGACCGAGGTTTTTCCGCCGGCGCACGGTCCCACTACGAGCCACGCTAAGCTAAGAATGGTTTCAGACGTTCCTGCCTTGGCTGCCTCGGTATAATTAGCACCCATCTCATCTCATCTCATGCAACATAACTCGTTTATCATCACCCTTTGCCGCATCACTTCGAAATGGCCGGGCTCGTCGAATATGCGAGCAGTGAAGAGGAAGAAGATCTCGAGGAGACAGTCCCCTTGAAGGTATATATTGATCAGAAAAAACCGGAGGAAATACCATTAACGTTGAGATTCGATAGGTACCGACGAAACCAACTGTCCCTCCTCCAGCACTAGAAAAAGCCGATAACGAAAACTCGACCCTGATCTCTGATTCAAGTGGGTATTTGTTCCTAATAAAAAAATTTGCGTTCCAATTCTCCGTGGTCTGTTCCTGATACTCACAAAGCTACGACAGCTCAGAAGAACCTCGCAGAGCTAGCAACGTCAAAAGAACAACTGGCAGATATCGGTCCAGTCCAACAGAATATCGTGCCCCTAGGACCTTCCCTTCCGCCTGTGGACGAGTCCCTTATGAACGAAGAAAACGACTCAGGACAGGCTCCTGCGTCACCATACTTGGCCAACCGCGCTTTGCTACGTGATCTCACGCTTCCCTCTGTTCCTAACATGGACATTCCTCCGTCGCCTCCTGGATCGCCACAACCTGGCGCCAACAAAAAATTCGAGCAATTCCTAGAACTCAAGAAGAATGGCGTCCACTTTAACGCAAAGCTAGAGCAGTCCTCGGCGTTGAAAAACCCTAGCTTGATGGACAAACTCATGAGTTTTGTTGAGATTGATGAAGGAAGTCAGTATTCGACTACGGTGGCGACAGACCTGTGGGATCCTAATGGGTTTCCTGAGTGGGCGTTTAAGGATAAATTGAGGCGGAGCGTTGAAAAGTTAGCGAAAGAAAAGGATACAGAGAAGGCAACCGGTGGGAGGACCGCCATTGACTTCGTTCCCTCCACGGCTCCAGTTGGCGGGAGCACTTCCGGTGCAGGGCTTTCTCGTGTAGAGAAACGCAAAAGTGGATGGAGATAAAGGCTAACAAGGTCATAGACTTGCGCCATCAAGCCCTCAAGGTGGTAAGTGCCGACATTATTTAGGAAGAAACATGGACGAGGAGCGATACCCAAATATGAGAAAGGACAGTTTCAGCATTAGAGTTCGGTGACTCTTGGCTCCAGGTGATAATCTGCATCAAATGGTATCATTGAATCAGAATGCGCCTGCCACCCTGACCATCACCCACACGATATCATCTTCCGACAGCCTGAGCAGTTTCGAAGACATTCCAGATGGTTCCACGACTTATCCCCAAACCCAAGTAACAACCACGACCCGAATTAAGAAGAAATGTTTCTTGACAAACTTTATCACGTTACTCATCTAAGACCTGCACTTGACAGTGGTCCCCAAGTCGTTCTTGATGATTGTGCCAATATCAATCTCGACAGTCTGGTTGGAGCTGGCAAGAGCAGCAGCAAAATAGCTGAGGTTCTCGCCATCGTTCCTCACCGACTTGCCTAGCAGCTTGAATGGGATGATACCCGTTTTGCAGTAGGCGGGCAGGGCGGCTGATTGGAGGATGGTCAACTGGTCCATGGTAGCGGTGATGTTGAGGATGTTGTCTCCAGGCTTGAGGAGCAGGTTTTCGATGTAAAGAGTACCAACCTCTTCGTCGCCGATGTAATTGTGGAATGTGACGTTACCCTGAAAAGCTGGTGAGTAAACCGTTTCAAAGGAAATTACTTTCATGTGGGCAACTTACAATGTCTAGAGTGAAGACGGAGGCGTTGGGGATGTTGGCAGTACCGTTGAAGTTCTTTCCGTCGTCATTTTGCTCAATGGAGATGTGTCCGTTGGTGACCTCGGTGCCGTCGAAGTGGTTCAAGCCCTTGATGGTCAGCGTCTTCTTGAAGGTGACGCCGTACTTGCGAGACAGGCCATGCGGCTTGACCTTTGTCCTGCCGTTAATGGTGATGCGCAGGGTCTCGTTGTTGTGGAACCAGACGTTGAAGCGGGTGAATGCCTCCATGTCAGAGATATTGATGTCCTGGCTGACGTTGACGACTTGGTGCTTGTTGGCGTTGGTCTTCGGGAACTGGAGGGTCGTGAAGGGGGTGTGCGGCTCGTAGTCCTCAAGGTACATCTCGCCCTCGAAGGAGTCGATGTTGGCCTTGATGCTGCCGTCGGTCTTGATGGTGGAGTTGATCTCCATGTGGTAGGTGTTGCTCTCGGTCTGGAGGATGTTGACGCCTTGGATCTCGAGCTCTGCGTCGTTCATCTTACTCTGGGCAACCTTGGGGATAATGACGAGGATGCTGCGAGGGGGCCAACCGCGTTAGATCTTTCCACGAAACAACAAAGCTGACCAAGGGGGGGGATGGATGGATGGGTTGTTGACTTACATTACGGGAACGATTATAGCGACCAAGACGAGGAAGACGATGAGATAGATCCACCAGAAGCGCTTACAGTGTCGCGCGCATGTTCTCTTCTTGGTCTTGATGACGGCGGGACCCTCCGTCTGGGTGTATTCCGGCTTCTCCGACATGGCTGCGAATCAATAGGTGGTAATTTGGATGAACTCAGGCGACGATGAGTTAGGGGGATTCAAGAAAGACGTGGGAAACGACGGCGCGATGCGATAATATAGGTCAGTCTTGCGGGCGCTGTCGAGGAGTCAGTCAGTTAGTCCAAGCCAAAACGTCAACCGCAACAATTCGAAAAGACAAAAGGGAAACAACGCCCGATTTAAGTACTACGTTGAGGTAGTAGACATAGTAGACGCAGACGGCACAGCGTAGCACACACAGCACAGCGCAAAGTGGTGACTGGCTCTCCCGGAGAGAGACTAGATCGTCCTGTTGATCTCCTCGCCCATGTTCCTTTGCATCTCGACTCGGGCGTGGACTTCCAAAAGAGGCAATTGGCCGATGAGAAGACACCAGCGCCATTCCCCCAGGTTTGCCCCGCGTGGAGTCCATCGGGAGCCCCATCGCGCTTCTGGGGTAGCGCCAGAGAGCACCTTTCAGGGCTCCCTGGTCGTATTGGCCTGGGTCTTGGCTCCAATCCCTGGTTTGTCTATCATGCTAGTAAAAAGTCCCTGGTCGATTTCCGAGTTCTCCTCCCTTCTCCTCTCTGGCGGATTCGATGTCCCTCGGCATCTTGTGACACCCACATGAAAAGGGGAAAGAGAGCAAAAGGAAAGGAAAGAAGAAGAAAAAAGAGCCAACAACCGGAAGTTGCTTGCCCCATCCCTTCATTGCGCGACCGCAGGGCGTTGGCCGGTGAGACCACACACACCCTGGAAGAAGGGCCGAGCTGGAAAAACAACAATCAAGACATTGACTGCCACTGGCACTCTGTCGACGCCTTTGACGCTTGCTTGGCGGGGGCTCAACGAGGGGGCTCGCCGCCTCCTTGTCCGAAAAGTCGATCGACTGGCTTTGAAGCCATTTCCTAAATAAAACCAATCCTTAGACCAACCGGGCAGCCAGCAAATAGCAATGCGTGGCAGCCAATTAATTATTCATGGCATGCTGGATGTAACTAGCCGCCGCTTTAAGCGAACCCTTTCCTTCCTTCCTTCTGGGCTTGTGGTTACATAATGAGAGCCAAAGAGCTTTGAGATGAGGAAGGTTGGTGGCAACCCACCTCCTCCACCTCCGTCATGTGTCACCGAAAACTTCGTCATTCTTCAACGAAAGGTGTGAGTAGTGGTGCTGCTCTGAATGAATTCAAGAAACCGGAACAACATCACTTCCAAAGGGTCGAGTTACAGAGATTTGTTTCGAGAGTGAGGCCCAAACAAAACTACCGGGCCTCCGTTTCTGTGACGAAAGATGCAGCAACGGGAGAAGGACCGAGATGGTTGCCAGCCAGCTCGGGGACGGCGGAGTGGAACATCACATGTCAGGCACCAGAAGGTCCGGCTTACGGTGATCTGATGTCCATGGTTGCACGCCCTGAGAGCTGCCGCATCCCGCATCCCGCATCGAACAGTTCGAGCAAGAAGCAAAGAAAAACGGTTCACGGATGCAATCGCGTTAGTTACACAGAGCAAAGCTAAGCCAATACGCGACAAGAGAGGGTGCTTCCCTCCCCCTCCATCTTCTAGGTGACGAGTTGAAATTGTCGCGTGTGCAAATATATCGCCAACCGAACGAACGAGCGGCAAGGGAGCTAATCCTCGAACAGGATGGAGGACCAGTTGCCAGTCAGCCAGCTTGCCAGCAATCTCCTCGACCGCCCCCTGCGCATTTTAAGGTTGAACGGATGGCGGCCAAACAAACGTCAAAAGCGCCGTCGCCAGGCGACGTTGCTGCAATGCGCCACTGCAACGTGGATGTGTCCAAGTCCGAGAGCCTCTTTCGACACGAGAGGTTTCTCGCGAAACCAATAACCACAGCCAGGAAAGACTTTTGTCATGCCCGCTTTTTGCCACTCTGGCTACCTACACCAAACCTATTTTTGTACTTCTGGTTTTCTTTTTCGACTGCGTACATACCTCTGACCCGGGGAGGCGAAAACCACCAGCCGGCCCGGTGGCCACCAACTAACACACAAGGCCGGGATACGAGAGGAGCAAGAAAATATTGTGACGGTGGTGGGTGGGTTGCGTCCCAGCTGGGGAAACGCATGCGGTGGTCACCGGTGTCATTTGACTCCCCCCGTCCCTGCAGAGAAGAAGAAGCACCCATTCCAGCCTACACCACACGTCGATCATGGACTTTTGTCTAGGATGAGACATGCTCCGGCGAGAGACGCCCTCTCGTTGGCCAATCTCGTTCCATGACGGCCGGGGCTAGGCCTCCCGTCCCGGTCATTGTCACGACGAGAGGACTCGGGAGTTGAGGGTTTGGAATGAATTACTGGTGAGCATTCTGATTGTGCCGCAGGCCGGACAGCCGAATTGACCCAAACAAATCAAGTAAGTTTGCCATGGCTATCATATTCAATTCTTATTTCAACATGGTTCTAACATAACAAAGCATCTGGCTTTTCTCTCGCCCTAGCTTTCCAGCATTTGACAAAAAACAGCTTGACTCAACCGTCAACCGTCAGCCGTCAGCCATCAGCCATCAGCCATCCCGTCATTCAGCTCCTCTTCTTCAAGCGAAATGCCTCTTTTCTCAACCTTCTCGTTTGTTCTCGACTCCGTTTCCGTCTCCGCCATAATTAGCTTGCAGAAACCCGGCTTGCACGGCGCCAGCGCAACGCCACGCCCGAAAGCCACCGCTGTCGCGGGCGCTCGCTCCATCATGGGTGGGGCTCCTTCGTCCGAGAAGCCGAGGCTTCGTTTGACATCATGTGCTCTGCTCCGCTTCGAATAGTACTTTACAACTTGGATCTTGACCACAGGCCTCTCCGCTCCAACCCCGGATCGCCATCGTAGATGTCTCGCTCCACACTCCGAGCGTTTATCTGCCGACCAAAGTGAGTTGAGATCGCCAAGACCAGCCGAGTCTGGGGATTCTGGGGGATGATCTTACCAATCTGGGACCCAGCTCCGAGATGTTCTTGGCTCCCATCAGTCGCAGACAGCTCGCCGTCTCGCCCTCGAGAACTGTGGAGTTCATGTATTAGTAAAACGGCTTCCGTGGTTTGATCGTCGGGGTTCAAGACTTACTCTCCAACACACGCTCGACGCCGGCTTGGCCTCCGGCTCCGAGACCGTACAGCGCACCTCGTCCGATGCCCACGCCCGTGGCACCGAGGCAAAGAGCCTTGACGATGTCCGTTCCTCGCCTGATACCGCCGTCGACAAGAATCTCGAGTCTGGTTAACACCTCTGGGCAGTACTTGCGAACCTCCAGCAGCGTGTGAATCGCGGGGGGTGCCGTATCGAGTGCGCGACCGCCGTGGTTGGACAGGATGACGGCCTTGACCTGGGGCGCATACTTGGCAGCCAGGTAGACATCCTCATGAGTCTGCAGACCCTTCAACACGATGGGCAGGTCGGTGTGCTCTGCCAGCCACGGCAGCGTCGTCTTCCACGTCAAGTCGGCTGCAGTGCCGAAGAAGAGCTGCTGTCCCACACCGCCCTTGGCAGGCGTAGCTTCGCCGCTGGCGGGGCTCGTGTCGGAGAAGTCAAAGTTGGCCTTCTCGTCGAGCTCGCGCTTTCCGGGGACGGGGGCGTCGAGAGTCAGGACGATGAACTTGTAGTGGTCGCGCATGGTGTTGATGCGCTTGAGCATGGCCTCGCTCTTCTCGCGCTGGTTCTGCACGTAGAGCTGCCAGCCAAAGACCTGGCCGGGGGCAGCGCCCTCGACGACCTGCTCGGGCGTCATGGAGGCGTTGTTGGACACGATTTGCATGGCGCCGAAGCGGGCGCAGGCCTTGGCAATGCCTTGCTCGCCGTCGGGGTGGGCGAGACGGGCCATGGCAGCGGGAGCGACGAAGATGGGCAGGCCGATCTTGTGGCCGAGGAAGCTGGTGGTGAGGTCGCAGGTGGTACAGTCGACGAAGACGCGGGGGCGGAGGAGGATCTTCTGGTAGACGAGGCCGTTGAACGACTTTGATTTTAGGTCGTCGCTGGCGGAAAAGTAGTAGGCCCAGGCCTTTCTGGAGATGCGCTTTGTGGCCTCCTCCTCAATTTCGTCGAGGTTCATGAGGGAGCCCAGCGGCGGCGGCGCATCCGAGTCCTTGTTGGCGTCCTTTGCGTCAGGGGCCTCGGATGGCGCGAGCGAGTCCTCGTTGACGGTGCCGAGAAAATCCTCGGGACTGAGATTCTCCTCGAGGATGCCGGGCGGGTGGACGGGGTCGTACTCCTCGGTGGCATCCTTGCCGGCGAGCTTGAGGATGATCTTCTTGCCGCCAGGGTGCTCGGGCAGGAACTTTGTGACGTCGTAGACCTTGCCGTAGAGGACAACCCAGCAGCTGTCCGCGGTGTTGTGTTTTGCCACTGGAGAGTGAAGCCGGTGAACGTTAGTGAAGGTAGACGACGAGCGTGGGACGTGGTGTTTTGGGGGTCGATTGTTGGAGGGCGCAATCGTGGTTTGAAAATGGGTGACGTACCTTCGGCGGCGTCAAAGACCTTGGCCATGGCGCCTGTGTGTTTATGTTGTGCGAGGGAACAATGCCCCGGTCGTCTCTTTCTTTCTGTCTCTGTCTCTCTATTTCCCTCTATCTCACGGCGATTGCGGTTGTTGAGATGGTGGTTGTTGTGGTTGTAGCGTTGAGCAAGAATTGGACGCTGTGGTGGAATCTATGAGACTCGGCGGCCATTGACCCGTTGCATTGGGGGAGATGCCGGTAATTAGGATTTAGCTTGCGGGAGTAGAGGCCGAAGGAGAAATGCTGGAGGGCGGCGGGCTTCGACTTTGGGGGCGGGATGGATAATAATGGATAACTAATGGGTGGATGAATGGATGGATGGCCGGGGCTAGTGGGTATTAGTGAGGGTTAGGCGAACTCCAAGTGGCTCTCTCTGTATTTCCTTTCTGTCGCTTGCTCTCTCTCTCTCTCTCTCTCTCTCTCTCTCTCTCTGTGTGTGTCTCTCTGAGGGAGTTGCGTGATCGTCTCCCTCTCTCTGTTTTGGCTTCGTTTTTCGGAATGGTAATCCCGGTGACGTGAACAGAAGAGGGAAAGAGAGGAAAGGAAGAGAAAGTGGGAGAAACAAAAAGGAATAGTAAGACGGGAGAGAAGCTCTACCACAGGCTACCCATGTCCTGGTCACGTCTTCACTCAGAGAACCTTACTCTTGTCTTCCCTCTGTCGGTTGTCGAGTCGAGAGACGACGGGTGACCATCCCAGCCTGTCGATTTGCCCGCCTGTTGATTGGGCTGGCGCGCCACTGTAACCACTGGAAATTACTGGGCCACTGCACGCGCTGGACCACTGGAGCAAGCCCCATTTAGCGGCAGTCCCCGTTTCTTGCCATCCATCGGACTGGACGCCGAACTGGCCCGCCGACCTCCGTCCGAACACTGACCGCTGGCCTAAAACCCCGGGTTTTACTGGGAAATACGGAGGGAAGGTGCCGGCCACACGGTTTGCCCCCACTTCCCTCCCCCCCCTCCTTCTCTCCCCCACTTTCCCTTCTGGGCCCCGCCCGCCACATTTCTCCATTGATTAGTTCGACCACCGGCCGGGCGACTTCGGTCTTTTCTCTACATTCACCGCGCCACAAGTACCTAGCCGCCACCACGCACTAGCCACGCCCATGAATTAATTCTAACCGTTCCCGGCGTCATCGTCTTGTGCTCCAAGAAAACGATCCTACACGACATATCGCGGCCTTCGACCTCACTTTGTGCTCTTTGCCCTCTTCATACTACGTTGTCCGCTACTTTAGAATACCTGCGTCTTTGCTGCCGTCATAGTCTAGTTCAGCCGGCACCCCTACCCCAAACATGCGACCCTCTGTCGCTTCCGTCGCCGCCGCCCGCGACCTCTCTCGGCTTTGTGTCCGATGTCGTCTCCGAGTTCGCCGAGCATCATCCATCGCCGCCCTGCCTGCCACCACACGCCCATCCGCCGTTGCGACTCCCATCGGCACCGCCACGCCTGCCCCCGGGTGCCTCGCCGCCGTCCGGGCCCCGTCCTCGTCGTCGCCGGTCCTCCTCCAGATCCGCCGGGCCTCCGGTACCTCCGAGTCCGTCGCGCCGTCACCATCACCGCCGCCGCCCCAGACGCACTATGCCCTCTTCCCCGAGACGCTCCCCGACGGACCCCCGCCCTCGGGCCACTTCCCCATCGACACGCGCGCCCTCCGCCGCGAGTTCCTCCGCCTGCAGGCCCGCGCGCACCCGGACATGCACTCGGCCGAGAACAAGGTGCGCGCCGAGGCGACGTCGGCCCGCATCAACGACGCCTACAAGACCCTGACCAACCCGCTCACGCGCGCGCAATACCTGCTCGCCCTGCGCGGCGTCGACGTTGCCAACGACGAGGCCCTCAAGGTCGAGGAGCCCGAGCTGCTGATGCAGGTCCTCGAGGCCCACGAGGAGATGGAGGAAGCCAAGTCGGAAGCCGACCTCCAAGGCCTCCGCGAGGAGAACGACGGGCGCATCGCCGCCAGCGAACAGGCCCTCGAGTACGCCTTCCAGCACGACGACGTCGACGCCGCCAAGCACGAGGCCGTCCGCCTCCGCTACTGGGTCAACATCAAGGAGGGCCTTGATAACTGGGAGAAGGGAAAGGAGGTGGTGCTGGGGCATTAGATAGAAGCCCGGGAGCTCCGGCAGAAGCCGTGTCGAAAAGCCTCGACGCCGGGTTTTGACCCGGATCGGAGGGGGTTGCTCTGGTGAAGTTCGGCGCCGTGTCCGGGGAATGCGGGGCTTTATTTGGACGCCGTTCGCGGCTTGATGTGCGGCGCTGGCATCGCACGACTCTTTCGTCATCCTTTGTAGAAATGGCCTGATCGAGCTGCACCACCAGGGTTAAGATAGTGTATAGTATGTATTATGTTAGACGGCCTCTCACTGAGCCCCCCTCTTTCAATCCTGTTGTCTTAGATGTATGCATTGATGGCCGTGTTTAACAATGTGGAGGGCGGAAGTTTGCAGGCTGTCGACACAAACCGCTAAGTCTTTTGGTTTAACCAGAGTCAATTTGTACGTAACTTGACCATGACAGCGCCGTGGAACTCCCTTTTGCTCCAGAACGCTCTTACCGCAACCGTCAACTTGGCATTATCCCCAACTGACGTTACTCCAAGCTGGGTTGCCATCTCCTCGAAACCTGCTTCCTTCGCGTACTCGCCGGGGAGCCGTCCATGCACATCCGGCATATTATTGTGGGCTCCGCGCCGTAGAAGCGAGTTCACGGATTCTTGACTTCCCTCTTGGACCGCAAGATGTAGCGGCGTCCAGCCGGACTGTTTCCATCCAATGTTTGGGTCAGTGGATTCGTTGGACAACAGCTTGTCGAGTTCCTGATGCTTCCCGAGCAGGACTAGCAAATGCGCCAAGTACTCGTAAGGATGCTCATCGAACGCATCTTTGGCGCCGTCCTCGAGGAGTAGTCTGAGCCGCGTAACGGTCTGGACGCGGTGCTTCTTAGACAATTCACCTGCGAAAGGAAGGCTGTCATCCAGGAGCTCGGCGACAGACTTGAATGCCTGCATCAAATAACCGCCTCGCTGGCAGCTTAGAGAGGAATCCGCTGCCTTCATCTCGCCAACGACTGACGACGGGAGCTCTCCTATCCTGGTACTGCTTCTTAGAACACGGTAGGCTTCTTGCATGATCGAGAGACTGCTCATCCTATCACTCTCGTCTTCCTCCTTGGCAAGTTTCATAAAGTCTTCGAAAGCTGCCTTGTCGAGTAAGTCGTTCTCCAATTTACTTGTCCGTTGAATGGTTCCTATAATCATTTTAGTCGACGTAATGATTTAGTGTTTTTGGTCATAACTTTGTACGCCTCCGAGACAGAAAATATCACCTTTCGTTGTCCAGAGGTCGCCCGATTCTACTTCCTATTGGAATATTAGCCGCACTGCCCTTAGGCTTGCTGTGGAGCGTTAATTCAGACTTCCCCCACTAGGCGCTGAAGTTTGATGAATAAAAGGGGCGAATAACTGGCTGTGGGGTACTGACCGGCGGCCGAAGTCTTGAACTTCCGATAAACTGGGTGGTATTTTGATTTGGTCCTTCTCCAGCTGAAGTAGAAATGCCAAGGTCGCAAAGCTTGAAAATATACCATCCGTCATCGGTGCTCTGCAACAGAGGATCAGTCTCTAGAATAACCAACTCCGTGAGCATGATTCAACATACCATTTGCCGGGTTCACGTCCCGGTGGATGATGTAAGACCACGACCTATCAAAAGACGCCTTAAACCCACCGTCTTCATCCTTGTTGTACCGGCAAATGTTCTCGTCTGGAGTACGCATCTCAAGTAGTAGAAAATTCTCGAAGAAGTCATGGTTGGAAAGAGTTGACCTTGACGTCAAGAAGAGGCTGACATTGTTGCGAGGATCAAACAATTCGCCGAAGTCATGTAAGAACCCTTCAGTGTGACCTTTATACTCATCCAAAGCATCAAATACGATGAACAACCGCCGTGCCTGTTACAGCTCGGACATCAACATTGCGGTTGCCTCGCTCAAAGATGACCTTGCGTTTAGTTCGGCGAAACCATGATACCAGTATTTTAGTTTCGTCGACATCGTGCCGGAGGAAAGAGCGAACTGCTTGATGAGTAATTCGACGATGTCCACGGCTCCATGGTTGTGCCCGTGACTCAGGTAGACATATCCTACAAAACCCGGCGGCTGGAATACGTCAATCAGGTAATTGACGACAATTGAGCTGTTGAATTAGTTGAATGGCATTAAGGCTGTATTATTGATCTGGTGCCTCAACACAAGATGCTTTTTCCTGTTCCAGCTACATCGCGAGAGTTGCCGGTCAGTTACAGAGGCTTCACCTCGCCGCAGAAAGACTCACCGATACCATGGCACTATAGTTTCATTCCAGGCTCCTGAACCAAACGCTGAAATTCATCATCATCCAGAAACCAGGAATGCGAGTCCAACGTGGCCTTCTCATATGTTTCTTGCTGTGTGGTGGAAAAATCAAGAGGGCTGAGCCAACTGAGCAACGACTCAGCTGCATTCCCAGGACAGCAACAAGGCCACGGCAACGATCGCGAACCAACTGTAGCTGGTGTTTCAGTTCCTCGTGACTAAATGTCGATTTCCATCTTGCAAGAGATCGCCGTTCACCGCGCGTACCAAAACTGTGTTGGGTGCGGTGCATGTGAAGCAGTGATCTCATCAGTTCGTCGAGTTCCTGGAGGACATGATGTGATTGAGCCTCGCCAACATCGCGAACTTGGAGGAGAAGCTGATTGATGACTTTCAGCTCCCCCTCTATCCGCACCGGGCCATTAGGCGGGTCGCGGAGTTCATCACCCATGCGCTTCGCGGTTCTGAGGAGCTGGTTGTTTGCGTCTACTAAGGCGTCTACCGAGGCGTCTACCGATCCTGCGGTTCCAAGAACCTCCATGGTAAATATCAGTGCACCATGTGACTAAAGAATGTTACATTGAAGAGTGTAATTGAGATGGCTGAAAGGTCGATATTGTCCGCGACTCTCGGTGGTGGGAGATGAACCAGTAAGTAGTTAACTTACAAGCACCTGCCACGTCATCCCATTCATATCAGTCGCTTTCAGGAACTTATGTTTGCAGTATTTCAGCTCTGCGGTCGATTCCGGTGCGCCACGCGGGTGGTGAGCGGATCGCAATTCCATAAGTCTGCAGTGTTGTTGCAGTTTGATCAGCTCTGGTGAGTCGAGATCCAATCTGCAGAGACTACTGCAAGTTGTGTTCCCAGCTGTGTGGAAAAAAGCACATATATCTAAGTTAGGACTTTCTATTCCCCACGCGCAATTTCCGGTGACTTTTATTTTTTCCTGTGTTCCTAAGTCCGGCAGATACCGAAACTATCTATCAGATCCAAAGTCGACCATGGTTACTCCCGTCACGTCCCATGGAGATCGAGGACATCACCGTCACCTCACTGACAGCGGCCAAGGACCTCTACGACTTCGGAACGCAAATATGCTGGCGTATTACAGATGAGAAAGAAAAAAACCCTGAATGATCAGCTGGTCGAGCTCAAGACATTCGAGCTAGATGACAGCTATGAGGGGTTCAATATGTACATTAAACTTGCTCGGCCCATTCTCGAGAGCCAGATGATCAGTCAGGCAGACAAGGAACGAGTCATGCGGAATTCGGACCGGATCAAGGAACACATGCTACAAATGAACGAGCTGGTCGACGAGATGATCACAAACTTATCCATCATAGACACCAGAGCTCGCCACAAGGCCCGGGACGAGCTGCGCGAGATGGGCAGCACTAAGGAACTGTCGCAACTGCTCGCGAGGTTTCTAGAGGACGCCCTGTGCCTCAAACAGTTGCTCCGAGACGGCGACCCGACCTTTCTCGCAAGCTCCGACTTCACCCCCATCGACGCCGACAACAGAGTCGCCGCAAGCATGCCAAACGCACTCCCGGGAAAGGGACGACTTGCCAACCCGAGAAACGACGTTCCCTAGACCATGCAGTGGTTTTGTACGAATCCAAGCCATACGACGCGGACAACAGACATCACTAAAGACAACATGGCCGTTCTCGCGCAGAAGCTCCAGAAGGCTCAGGTGAACGCCAGTATCTTCCCTCTACTTGGCTTCCAGGAGACCAGCGCCCAGAGCCGCGCGTTCCAGCTTGTCTTCAGCGGCCAGTTCACCAATGTTCCGCCGCCGAATCTCGCAGGCTACTTCCAAAGCCGCCCAAAGCCATCGCTCAACTTCCGCGTCGACCTGTGCTACCAGCTGGCCATTGCTGTCCTCCAGACCCATGCGCTCGAACTGGTGCATAAGAACATCCGACCGGGGAACATCCTCGTGCTTCCCGCCGGGTCTCCGAACGCCAGCGCGAGCGAGGACATTCCTGCCATATATCTCTGTGGATGACAGTATGCTCGGCAGGTCGAGCAGCACACGACGACCTTCAAGAACATGGTCACGCTCCAGCACAAGATCAACCAGCACCCGGAGCGACAGGTCCCGACTGCAGAGCATGAATACACCATGGCCCACGATGTCTACAGCCTCGGCGTTTGTATGCTGGGGATATTGCGCTAGGAGAGCCTCATCCGACCCGGTCCCACCCCGACCGTCTCTGACGCCTTCGTGGACGCCTTCGACGTGCTGAAATTCGCGCCGAACCAACAGGACCCTGCCGATAGGCACTCCAAGTTTCCCAAGAACAACAAAGCGGTATTGCTCGCTATGAACGAGGCTCACATTCCGATTGAAGCGGGAACAAAGATGTGTCACACTGTGCGTGACTTCTTGAAATGCCTAGATAAAGGGGAAGATGAGTATCTGCCCGCCAACGAAAAAGACAGGAGAGAGGTGGCAAAACAGTTCGTGGACACGGCGTTGACAGACCTCCGGAACGTTCGGCATGCAATCTGACCCAAGCAGGGTGTTTCGTTTTCGGTTGCGATATGCGTAGTCTTGATATTAGTAGTTCGCAGCTCTCTCAATGAATTGTTGTTGTATTACCACAGACGTATAACATCTCGTCGTGATTTCCCTCTTATTTATCCAAAACGCCGTCGTGATAGCCAATCACCGACCCCAAATTGTATAACTTTCTCCTTAGACATGTGCAAATCTCATCATCTTTTAAACGTATTCAAGAAACCGATCTTGTTATTTCATCGTTGATAGGCTGGCAATTGCTCTCCGTCGCCTCGGCTGCCACTCCCGGACGGGCCAGCCACGGGGCCGATTCCCGGGAACTCATCCACGTCGTCGAGCGCCGGCGCACTCGGCTCAAATTCGGGAGCCGTTTCGGGGGCCATCTCCCTTGTTGAAGGACCACTATTCCTCTGATCAACATCCTCGGGAAACTCGGGCGGTGCACTGGCTTCGTTCAGCAGTCGACGGCGCTCCAGCTCTTGTTTATCTTCCAACCTGTCGGGTGGAGGCGCTGTCGCGGCTGCGATCTCGTCCAGTGAAGGTGCCGTCGGCACGTCGCCAGCGTCGTTCAGCGGGAGACTTGCCTCGACAGGTGGTGCTCTGGGCGTGTCCTCCGCATCGTAAATGTTGTCGTCATCGTTGTCGTTAGATGGGCCGGCCGCTGGGGGCGCACTGGGCAACAGTCTTGTCTCAGCTTGGCGTATCCGTTCCTTCTCAGAAAGCTCGTTCTGTTCTGGAATCTGAGGCGGAGGAACATATGCAGGGATTGCCGGTGGAGAGAAACCGTTGACAGCCTGGAAATCTCCTGGGTGCTGTGATGGCTGTGATGGCGTTAAAGGCGAGTAGGGCTGTGGTTGACGGTTCCCGTTCATCTGTGGCGGGAAGTAACCAGCGGGCGAGAACTGGCCGTTGCTCGGGTATTCGTAGGGCATCTCTTCCACATACCCCAAATCCGTTCGGCTATGGTTTTCGTCATCACTCTCTGGCATCGTCATCCTCCGTGACGATGGCGAAGCCCGTGACCGCTTCCGGCCTCTTGACGAGTCAGTGGTGCCCACCAACGTCTCCATCGACACCGATATGACGCCCTTCTCACGACGTAGTTGTGATGTGTCGGCAATATTGTTTCCCCTCCTCGGGCCATAAACAAATGGGCTCGGCTCTGAAGTTCCATGGGCGAAAGATCCGAACCTAGACGAGGGGCCCCCTTGTAGCTGGTTCGCCAACCTTCCTCCGAGATCAACAACAACCTCAACCAAGTACTTGAAGCTGATCATCTCTCCTGGTACGCCTTTGATCGTTGGGAAAGAGTCGTCGGGGAGCTTGACCGAGACGGTCACCGAGGTCTGCAAGGTCGTTGGATCTGTGATTAGGGGAGCTGTGTTCTGGTCGAGATCCTTGCGAAACATGCTCGTGGACCCCGATGACGACAGGGAGAGTCCCCCGAGGCCAGTCCGTGATCGTGGATATACGTCTTCTCTTTCGACCCGCCTGATCTCCTCCTTCGTCATCTCTTCGTTGAATAGCGACGCCGAAGGTGAGCTGTCGATCTTTCCCTGCCGATATAATGTCACGATAATCCCAGACATGCTCTTGACACGCTTAATATGCTGAACCGAAATTCGCACTGTGACAGCATCGCCCGGTAAACAGCCTCCCCGTAGAAGCTCAATGGTCGCTGTGATGGTCTTCTTGTCAACCGCCTGCTGCTTAGCCGACGCTGTCAACGTCCCGACCTGAGACAGAGCGAGCTCGGTGCGACTGACCCCAGTGCTGGCGCTCTCTCCGCTAATTTCGCTCCGCATGTCGCTCTGTATCGGGCTTCGAGCGTCGGCTGTTTGGTCGGGAGACTCATCGGAGCCTCCGGGAGCGGGAGAATCGATAGAATCTGGATCCGGAGGGATCTCGGTTATCTCGGCCGGAGGCATGGGAGCCTTTTCCAATATCATCGACTTCTTCCTCCGCGTGCGCTTCGATATGGGTTCTAAAAAGATGGTTCGTGGCCGGGGCGCGGGCAGCAGTCCTATGTCCACGTTCTCCACGAGCATCACCTTCCGATCGCATGAAGTGGTTGGCGCAATTGATGTGGGCCTTGTTAAAGTCGCAGTAATGTTATAAGAAATTGTCCCTCGCTCGAACTGCGCGGTTGTCAGTCTTTGGTCCCCAATGCCAGCCAGGTCACTCAAAACCTACATCGATGCTGCTCGGCAGCCCTTTGTCCGGAAACACCAGATCGAAGCCGAACTCGTACTTTCCTGGCTCCAGCCTCCCCTCGCCACTCAACACTTGCTCGTCCTGGAAGAGACTGGCCAGTCCATTGCCATGATACCGCGGCCGCATAGAACCGCCACCCTGGGGAAGCAAGGTCGCACCATGGGTTTTGGCTATCGTGGTCGGGTCCTTCAGTACGCGCACGTAGCCGTGTAGTGAGACGACCAGGTGAGTGATACGTACCGGCTTCACCACAGCCAGCACAACAGCGCCGCGGACGTGATCGCCGGCGCCGTACCGACGGTGCGGCTCCTCAGGCCGGATGTGGAAGTCGGTGACATTGCGGTTCCGACTACGTAAGGGAAGCGAGAGAGGTATGCTTAGGCGTGACAAAAAGCTGGTGCGTGATGAGGAGGTCGTCGATGGTGCCGGAGAGGAGGAGGCTTGCACGGGAGAAGATGGAGATTCGGAGTGGTCGGCGGGGGAGGAAGATGCTGCTGCTGCTGCTGATGCTGCTGATGCTGCTGATGCTGCCGCCGCCGCCGCCGCAGCAGCAGCAGCAGCAATCGAGGAGCTCGATTTGGCGTTGTTGGAAAGCGACGGAGAGGATCTCGACCGGCGGCCCATTCCCAGATGCGGTGCCAAAGGCATGAAGGCCGGGTTTGGGGGTCGGGGTCGGGGTCGAAGTCGAGGCCAAGGTCGAAGTCGGTATCGCGGTCGACGACGCGGACGTAGATTCCGGCTTGTTGCAACGTGGGTCGCGGGTCGCGGGTCGCGGTCTGTTGAATCGGGAGGTGCGAATCGTAGATCGCGGGCCTAACCTTTGGGCGTCGACGGGGTGGACGGGAGGACGAGCGGCGCGTCTCGACGACGTCAGGCTCGCGTAAGTAGGCGTTTGCGTTTTGGCGGAGGCGTGGACTCGAGGGGCAGAAACGAGAAGGGCGAGAGGGAGTGCGGGAAGGAATTGCGGAGAAGGGAATGGGCGGGAGACGCAGAAGACGGAGAGGGACAAGCACCGTTGATTTGAGGTTGAAGCGCGGAGGCGGAGGCGGAGGTGGAGGACCGTCCGCCGAACGAAGAGACGACGGACGCCGATGGAGCGATAGAGCGAGAGGGCGATGGAGCGACGGAGGGTGCAGGGGGGCCGTGTGGAGGTTATAAGTTAGCCCCAGCGGGAGTCCGTGTTGCACTCTGTACCGCCTGTAAACAGCCCTGGACTCCAACTGGAGGGCTGGAGATAGTCCCTAGAGCCGCACTAGAGTGATAGATTAATAGTAGGAAGTTGCCCCTAAAGCCCTGAGCTAAGGTACCTAGCTAGGTCCCAAGCCGCCGGGCCACGTTTCTGTCCTCCGACGAGTCCCAACGTCGATCTCTCCATCCTCCCGCGCGGACTGCCTCTCCACTTGTGTGGCCTCTGCACATTGGACCTGGCTTGCATGTGCCAAGGCTTCACAGGTTGTCGCTTGCGCCAAGAAAAGCTTGGTTGCTTGTTCGACAAGCTTGTCTCGCTTCCCGGGACAACATCCCGGACTCCAGGAGCAGGATGGAAGGATCCCCTTTGGCGCCTCAGGCACTAGGATCCTGGTATCAGAACAGTCCGAAACTCCGAGTCCATTCGTACGAGAGACCGAAACGTCCGGAGGAAATGACTCGAATGACATAGCGTCAACTGAGCCTCAGCTATCCATACATCGACAGCTTCGTGACCATCCAGAGGCCGAGCTTTCCACCAATAGCTGCCTAATTACCTACTCGATGAACCTCTGTAATTCTCCGAGGTGCTGATGACAAACACTTTGCTCTCAGCTAATAAAACAATAGAACATAGAAACCGTCAAGACAGAGCAATGCATGCTTGGCCTTTGTGATTATGTTTTGTTTCTTCTTTCTATCTATTTATCATCATCTGATGCTTCCCCGCGAAACATCGTCGTTGACTACTATTACAAGAGGTATCATCATTACCAGGAATTCCCGCCCTGGTAGTATGCAACATTACCAACGCGATGCAAAACTCGGCAAAAGCAGACCACCAACCCAAAAACAACCCAACTCCCCAGAACCATGACCGCAAGTAAATCGCACTATAAAAACGCCGTCCAATGGAAAATACTACCCTCATTCATCAACCTGCAAAATTTGTCGTTTAATCCAATGCCTCGCCGCTCAAAATGCTCTTGAGAATGCCCGCACCAACGCCCTCTGCGATCGACTCGATCTCTTTTTCTCCAGCACTGCTCGTGATCCGACGTTCGTCTCCAGTTCCAAGGTTGGGCTTTCGGCCTCTTTTGCTGACCGTCTGAGGCGTCACGAAGCTGCCACTCCTACCATCTGATGCGTTGACCAACCCAAGCGTTTCCAAGCTGCCTACTACCTCGCGAAACTCGGAGCTGGACAACGGGTGGAGAACCGAATCCCGAGTGCAAAGTTGACAGTAAGCGTCGAACAAGGCCTTGATCGTCGGGGCCATCAGCTTGGACTTGGATGGAGTACACAACCCATTGGCCATCTTGGCCGCTGCCCGATTCCTTTTTTCACAGGCAATCAATGTGCACAGTGCCGCCTTCTGCTGGAGGTTGAGAGCCTTCAGTCGTTGGGTTGTTCCGTTGTTGAAGGCAGCGGTAGTGATCTTGCTGAGATGTCCGATGGATGCTCTGGGAGCTGTCTCCGCGGTGAGTGCCTTGAGCGACGTGGCCATGATCTGCATCACGCTTCGCGGGCCACTGCCAGAAACTCCGTTGATATTCTCACCAAGGGGTCGCTTGGAGGGTGTCATCTGTAGAAGCTTCTCCCTCGCCTCATCTTCGTGTTTTCCTCTCGTCTCAGCCTCAATCAGATCCAACGCTCGTCGACATATCTCGAACGCCTTGCGCAAATCTCCAGTCTGACTAGACACCTTTCGGGAGCAGAGCTCAATAGCCGCAGGGTGAATGAAGGGGACGTAGCTCTCATTGCCCTCGGGCATCAACGATTTGAGTCTCGTGGTGATGATGTTCTTCACCTGGGCTGCCGTATACGGGAGGAAAGGGAGGAGTTCAGGCTTCAGATTCTTGGACTTGAGTCGAGGCAAGAATCGATCTGTTAGATCCAGGGCGTTGGCAACACCGACGAGGACAAGTCGGGACGACTTTTGCAGAGACCACTCGAAAACTCGGTAGAGGCTTTCCAGGCCCAATGTGAGGATGTGATCAATCTCGTCGAGAGTGACCAGGTACACTGTGCTGGATTTTGACTTGGGCTGGAACATGGCCTGCAGTGCCGCAACTGCGTCGGCTTCGGTCACGTCGCTACCTTGGCCAAGGGCTCCGAGCAGCGTCGTGTATAGGTCTTTTGACGACTTGATGCTCATGCAGTTGATATATGCAGCCCGGACGTTCTCGTGTTTTGCATATGCTTGAGTCATCTCGGTGATCATGGCACTCTTGCCGGTTCCGGGCGGCCCACTGACATACAGACATCCATTGGGGTTTTTGGATGAACTGCGGTTGAGGAATTGTGTGAGATGCTCTCGTTCAGACTCTCGGCCTACTAGCTGGCCTGGCTCCGCACCGCGACCGAAGAGTTGGCGTGCGGAATGGTAGACAGTCTGGATGGTGCTGGGCGAGAGAGGTGTCTGGGGAGTCAACCGTTTGAAGAGTTTGCCGGCTGACATAACGGCATGTCGAGGAGTGGTGGGAGGGACGGCCAGTGCATCTCGATGTCGTGGTGTTGAAGGAGTGACGGGGTTCTGCTTGACGGAGGATTGGGGAGAATGTCGGATGACGGGAGGAGGCTCGTCGAAGTCACCAGCGTCGAGGGATTCCCGAGGATCTTGGTTTTCGTCGTTGTAGACCGGAGCAGTCTTTGCGATGCGGCGGCTTCTTTTGGAAGGAGTCACGGCTGGGCTCGAATCTGTTTCGCCGTCATGGTTAGCAACGGGCTTCCTTCCCATCTCCCCTTTCCGGCTGAGACTTACCCGCATCGTCCACACTTCGGGTTCGCTTTCCTAACGAGGATCGAGTCATGACTGTGACTGCGAGATGCTACCTTCCAATGCAAATGTACAGACAGGTGGGTGACACTTTCTCGAAAAATACAATTGTTGAAGAAGCTGTAGGGTGGAAGGTGGGAGGGGACGCGGTGATGGGCAGATGGAGAATTAATTAGTACCCATGCCGTAGCCGCGCGCCACGACAAGGGCACTGGACTTCTCTGCCCTGCAGGACGTGGTTGGACGCGTCTGGGCGCGTCGGAGGACGCGAAAATCCATTAAAGTGACGGCCCGTGCACGAGACGCATCAAGACCGCGCATGAATGACACGAGACACGAGCCACGTTTTATGAGCCACAGAACTCTCAAGCCACAAGTCACGCTAGGTCCGGATTTGGAGCCGTCAACTCGTGATTCGCGAATTCAATAGCTCGCGCGTCAATTGGACGTGATGAATCGTGAAAGGCGCCAATCCATGTCCATGGAAGACTTCCTGATATGGACCCGTCCTCCGAATCTGAAAGAGGGAGGCAGCTCATGAGGGACTCATCCTATCTCCCTAGAGTAACAAGAATATGGCGGCCTTGTTGTGTCCGTACTCCAAATTATTTCCCGACCTCCACTTTGAACTTCGATCGCCAACCCGCCCGTCGTTTTTTTTCAAATCGCAAATTCACAAGCATCAGGCCACATTGTTCGAATTTGTCTTTAGCCGGAAAACGTGGACACCATAACTCACCAGCTAGTCTACCGGCCTCGTGTCCCAATGGATTGGCTGCAACGGACTACATACGAAATAGGTCTTCAAGTAATGACTCTACATACATTACGTCATTAAGCATGACTGAACGACAACTTTCGTTGTTTTTGCCTTATCCTCACTTCGCCTTGACATACTTCGCATCCATCGTAGAGGATCATTCTCACTCAATTCTGCATCCTCTCAGTCGAACCGCCTTCAATCAAGATGACGTCCTTTATTCCCGCCCTAACCCTACCCCCTGCGGTGTTCCTCAATCCCGCCGTGTCCATCCTGCTGCCCATCGGCTTAGGAACTTCCGTCGGCCTCGCTGCAACGCGTTAGTTGATCCCCTCTACGTCTATATAGTAGCTCGTTCGACTAAAGCCAGCCATTCTCATCATTCAGAGACCCAAAAGACATATCTGAACCTGAAGAAGCCTGACGTGCACCCTCCGCCATGGCTGTTCGGTCCTACTTGGACCGTTCTCTACGGGTAAGCACATCTATCATTACATCACTTGTGTGCACTATCTTCGAGTACTAATTAGCCGCTCGTCCCCGTAGTGTCATGGGCTACGCTGCCTATCGCGCAACATTTAATGGCCTCTCGCCGCTCAACTCAACTGAAACCATCAAGACGACCAGACACGCCATGACACTATACTCGATCCAGCTTGGACTCAACCTCCTCTGGACCCCGTTGTTCTTCGGCCTTAACCGTCCCATTATCGCAACAGCAGAGATCCTTAGTCTTCTAGGTATCAATGGATACCTGACTTACGTTTGGAGTTCCGTCGATCCTATCGCCAGCTGGTTGCAGGTCCCCTATCTCGGCTGGCTGGGATTTGCGTCGTACCTTTGTGCTAGAATTGGTTACCTGAACAACTGGGATTTGACCGGTCAGTCAAACAAGGAAGAGATCAAGAAGCAGTAGGAAACTTTTCTTGTAAAGAATGAATTGGTTGCCATGCAAAACGCTTTTTTTTTTCAATTCAGAATGCCAATGTTTTTAACTCTTGGGTTCATTCTGCTGTATCAGGCCTAAAATTGGGTTTATGATCTTAACTCTTCTTTATCCGTTCCCCTCCGATCCTCCTGTTCGTCTGAAGTGCTCCAACGTAACTACATATGCAGCATCTACCACTAACTTCCCCCCAGCCCCTTGACGCATCGAGAAAGTAACCCAAAAGATGAAACGCCTCATATATGCCACATACGTCGTGGCTCGCCAGAGAAAACTTTTGTCGAATACCCGCTCTAAGAAGACCAAACCAAATATATAAGTATCGACCATTTATTTCGATGGAACACAACCCTTCAACCCATCGTAAATCATGAAAATAAATGCGGAGCTCGGCGCTGACCGAAGGCAAGTGATGCCGCAGCCACGGTACATGCCGCGGATGCCATGTTGTCGCCAGAGGGAAGTACCCTCATTCCAAAATGTCCGCTTTTGCCCCAGAGTCCCCAAAGGAACCGTCTGCATGCGTGACTTGATTGTGTCTGCAGGGAAGAAGATGAAGTTGTAGGACACGCCTGCTGATGCACCTGCAACGGCCTGTTGCCAAAAGGGTAGAGGGGTGGCCAAGACTTGTCGCTTTTCGGCCTCGGAAGTGACAGCCTTCGTCTTCAGCTGGTAAAACATGCTTGTCACTGTTTCCTTTGCGCCGAACCATGCCGAGCCACCACCGGCTTCTCTGATCAATGTTCCTAGTTGGCCATGCCAGAAGCCTTTCAACCCTTCGTGGCGGAATATCTCTCGGACGACCGGTAGGGGACGGAGCGGGGTTCTTGATGATCCATCTCCCAGCATGGGAGTTTGGATCTTGCACTTAACGAGCTCAATTGGAGTGAGCACAACAGAGGTAAAGGCGCCAGCGAATGCGCCAGTAAGGAACAGGTCTGAAAGGGGCAGACCCCTGTCCCGAGAGGCCCAGCCGGTCAAGAACATGAGCTCACGCCCTAGACTCTCAAAGACGAACAAGCTGCTTGTCTCAGCAGCGGCTCCCGCGACAGGGGCACTGATGCCTCGATATAGCCCGAGGATTCCATCGCTCTTTATAGCTTGTCGGAAGCAGTCTAGGGGGCCACCGTATCGTAGGGGTAGGTGATCAGGCTGGCTTTGTAGCCGCACCTTGACAGTGTCGAATGGGTATTCGATGTATTTGCCTGCGGCTCCAGCAATCTGTCCTGGTTAGTACGAGTGCAACACACCATGGAGAGTGTAACATACTGATCCACAGATGACGTCTTCCACGGCCTCCTTGACGGCCGTCTTGCCCGTGAGCGCAAGCTCTGTGGGCGAGGTAGCAGGCATGCTTCCAGCCTCGACGGCCACGGAACCGGGATCCAGCATGATGATAGTAGAGGGGAGATGAGAGATGAGATGGAAGAAGTGATCAAGGAATGAGGATGAGTATTTGGCAACAACAGTGGTGAAGTTGGAGAATGGCGGTGTCTCGCTATATGCCCTATGGTACTTGGGATGAGGGGCAGCTTGAGGAACCCAGAGTATAGTCGGTCCGGCACTCTTGAGTCTTCGTGTGCCTTGTACCTGAATGATGCAATGCCGAAACCTAATAACGGATACTGAGAATGAGGCGGGGGAAGGGGTGGCGTTTTGCGTATGTATGCGCACCCAGACCGAGAACGGAGGGCTTTTCGCACGGGAGAGCAGGGCAACGCGGCCGGACGGGTTTCTCCTCAGGACATCCTGGAGGGCGGTAGAGCGGAAGACGGGAGATGGGAGACAGGGGAGACACGCAGGACAAGTTGGGACGACGCAAGGCGCAAAGCGGGTCGCTGGGGGGAGGCTGAGAGGGGGTTTTAAGACAAACGAGAAAAAGCTCTGCTAGCTGAGAGGCTCAAAGCTGTCCCTCCCTCAGCGTCGGAGTCAGAGTCCTCAATAGTCACGGCAGTGGGCTGCGACATAAATCACCGCCCACGGACATGCAGAATGGGTGGGTGAGAGAGCACGCTGGTGCAGCTTAAGCGTACCTTGGAGGCAAGCAAAAATTTCTTATCGCCTTATCGGAGTAGCATGTGACATCACGGGCTCCGCTCGCAGGGAGACGTGAAGCCAACCAGAGGCCGGCCAGAGTTATCAGATCGCCTGTGCGCCGGAGACGACCCAGAAGTCGTCCAGGCCAGCCGTGGAGTGCGTGATTTGCAGTGTAAGAAGCGAGAAACTTGGAGGGGCAAAGAGGCTCGCAGGGGTTTAGGTAGGGGTTCTGGAGCGGCCTGGAGGGGTTCATCGGTCCATCCAGGGGATGCCCCCCCCCATCAGAGTGACAGAGACTCCATTTTGGGGCCCACGGATGGCGTACGCATGCCCGTCTCGGCGGCTCTGGAAGGACATGCACCGGCTAGCGTCCTGCAGCTTGATCAACTGATTGATTAGATGGCCGCTCCGGTGCCGGGGCCTGTAACACTAGGTGCTGGACCAAGCCAGTACTGGTGCTGACGGAGTGCATTGCCCAGCCAGTCTGGTGTGCCGGCCCGTCCGCGTTGTCCCCGACGTGCTGGAGAGTCGTCGATATTTTTTCGGCAGTTTGCAAACGCAAGCTCCAAGTAAAAAGCTCGGTAGTTTCGTGGTTCTGGCCAATGAAAACAGCCGCTGTCCCCAAGTGTCTCAGCGCCCCGCCTTCGAAGCAATTAGGACCCAATTAGTTCTAGACTATCTTGTAAGATACGGCCATCCATTCCACGAAGAACAAGCACCACGTCTGGTTTAAGAACAACTTGCTTCAGGACTACCCAGCGGCCACTACATCAGTGGCGCAGGACCAATGCATGAAACGCTTTCTCGGTAGTCTATACCGCCATCGGAAATTTGATGTGTCGTTGGTTTGCGCGAATTCTTAGCGAGCGGGAGGGTCCTTGGTCTTGGAACATGGGATGTGCCGGCAGGGCCAGTCGCGCTAAGGCCCTTCCCGGGCGGGTTGGGGAAACCTGGAAAAGCCGAGGATATCGGCGCCGGGGAAACCATCAGCCGTTCATCCCACTTCACCGTTACGTTGGTGGTCACTATCTAAGTTGGTGGGGGGACCGTCGCGTTTGGTCGCGCCTCGACGCGTCCCGCGGAGCAGATCAATTAAGGGCACACTTAATCATCCCGCCTTGAGTTGAGACCTCACATCCATTTTGCCTCACCATCACCATGACCGCCTCGCAACCAGAATCAACTGCCCAGGCCTCAAACGGCTCCGCTCCTGCTATGAACCATGAGGAGCACCAATACTTGGATCTCGTGCGCGACATCCTCGACAGCGGTGAGCGTCGGCCGGACCGGTGAGTGACTGTTCCGAGCAAGTCCTTCTCTGGATCAGATCTAGGGAGGACGCAACTCAATGCACATAAGAAGTTACCATGGGAATCAACTAACATATCTCCAAGAACCGGCACCGGCACATACTCGATCTTCGCTCCTCGTCCACTCAAGTTCTCCCTCAACAAAAACGGCACTCCCGTGCTGCCCCTCCTTACCACCAAACGCGTCTTTACACGAGCTGTCATCGTCGAGCTTCTCTGGTTTATCGAGGGCAACACTTCCTCAAAGGCCCTCAGCGATGCCGGCATCAAGATTTGGGACGGAAACGGCTCTCGCGAGTTCCTCGACAACCTCGGTCTAACGCATCGCGAGGTCGGCGACCTCGGTCCTGTTTACGGGTTCCAGTGGCGGCACTTCGGCGCCGAGTACGTCGACTCCAACACGGACTACGCGGGACAAGGCGTCGACCAGATCGCCGATCTCATCCACAAGCTGCGGACGAATCCTCACGATCGCCGTCTCATCCTCACGGCCTGGAACCCGGCCGACCTCCGCAAGATGGTGCTGCCGCCCTGTCACATGTTTGCCCAGTTCTACGTCTCGTACCCGCGCCAGAAACGCGATGTGGAGACCAGCGATGAGCCCAAGCCGCAGGGCCACCTGCATTGCCAGCTGTACCAGCGGTCCTGCGATATGGGCCTTGGTGTACCCTTCAACATTGCTAGCTATGCGCTACTGACTCACATGCTTGCGCATGTCTGCGACTTGGTGCCTGGTAGCCTCACCCACGTCATGGGCGACGCACACGTCTACCTCGACCATGTCGATGCACTCAACGTTCAGCTAGAACGTGAGCCCCGCGCGTTCCCGGAATTGGAAATCTCCCGTGAGAAGGGAGGTAGCATTGACGGGTGGAAACTAGAGGACTTTGTTGTCAAAGGGTACGACCCTCACAAGACAATTGCGATGAAGATGTCTGTGTAATGAACGCAAAAACCTCTTGTAAGGTTTTATTATGGGTCGGCCAATTGTTTCATGGGATAGATGGCGTTGATAGACATTGGGAATGGAGAGTGCAAGGTTGAATAACTCGGCTATTGAGGTGGATCATGAGAAGCTGGGCTAGGGCGTGGCGTTTCGGCGTCCCCGCGTAGCTTATCTTTGAAGATGCATGAGAACATCGAACGACGGTTGACAGGCATCCGGTCGCTTGGATATGCGGGGGCCCGATGCCCCCTTTTCAATGCAGTATTGAGCCTAGATATGGTGTATAGAATGTGAGGCGACAACCAAGGGAATCAAGAGATGCAATGGAGACAGATTTGCAAAGATGCTCAGAGGTTGTATTCAAGATGGACGTGATGTGGTCTGTACAACAATAACACTAAGTACTAATGCAAAGAGGGCGTGGGTATTTGATCCACGGTGTTCTCATGGTACCGATGTTCACAGATTCCCTAGGCAGGAAAGATGCAATCCCTTACTGCTTCTTCTTGTTCGCGGCCTTGGTAGGGGAAGCCTCCTTCTTAACGGCGGCCTCCTCCTTCTCAGCAGCGGCAACCTCGTCGGCCTCCTTCTTCTCAGCATACCACTGGCCAGCCTGGAGGACGAGGATGCCGACGAGAACAAGAGCCAGGATGGTGTTGCTAGCGGAAAGGACCTTTAGGGTGTCCTCACGACCGAGGATCATCTCGGCGTGTTCGCCATCGTGGGTCTTGCCCTCGAATTCGTCGTCGGACCAGATGTCAGCGCTGACGGTGCGCAGGCCCTTGATGATGTTGGCAACGTAGACACCGAATCCGATGATGTAGAGGATGAGAGAGGCGCCGTCGAAGAGGAAGTTGGCCTCGCTTGGCTTGAAGAGCTTGATGAAGAAGCCGAAGAAGCCAACGGTGATGATGATGTGGAGCATGCGGCTGATCAGAGGCGGGCACTGGTGGACGAACTTGAGATGGGTCTCGAGGTGGTTGAGGAATTCATCGGTGACGGGGGCCTTGGTCCAGAGGAGAGGGAAGTCGTAGGGAAAGGAAGCAAAGAGGATACCAAGGAAGAAACAAACGGCTGTGCGGTTGGATCAGTGCGAGTTCTTGGAAAGGGTCGTGGCGCGATAAACAGAGGCGCGCAAGGCAGTGAAGGGACTTGACTTACGAGCGATGATCATGAAGGTCGCGAACGAGCCGCCTCCAGGTGATTTGCTGTTCTTGGTCCAGTCGATGAAACCCATTTTGGCTAGGATTGAGGGGGTTTGAAGCTGGAATTGGCGAGTTGCGATTTGCGCCAGCAGCTGGAGGGGTGGGAAATGCGACAAGGTGGCGTCGCAAGAGAGAAAAGAAGAAAAAAACCCCGCGTATAGAGAATTAGGCGAGAAGTATCGGGGCCCCTTTAAGTTAGGAGGAGGCTTGCGACAACTGAAGGAGTAATAATGGCGGATGAGGGAGAGGAAAAGACGCGAAGGAGCGGGAGAACTTTGAGAGCGGAAGGACAGAGTAAGAAGAACCGTGGAGTAGCGTGTGCACGCAGGAAGGTGAGGAGCACCCACGCAAGGCTGGCACGAGTAGTACGTACTAAGTGGGCAGGGTAGGTCCGATGGCAGCCGGTAACTCAGGGTACCTTCCAATTCGGTGGTAGGCTGGGGAAAGAGAAGTCCTGGCCCTGCTGCTGTGCTGCTAATGTGGGGATTCTGAATGGTTCCTTTTTGGTTCACAAGCCTGGTTCGGCTCCACCGGGATGGGTGAGGGCCCAATGGTTATGTACCTGGGTGAAGCGCAGCGATCGAAAGCGACATTCAAGGCTTCTAGAAGCTGGCGCTGGGCCGGGCTTGATGCGGGAGGGAAGCCGGAAACACCATCGCATGCGGGAGAGAAGCCGGAAGTACTTTGCCCATACACCGAGTCGCGGGAGGTACAAAAGGAAGGGAAAAAAAAAAACACCAATAACGTAATATCAATGGAGGATCGATTCAGTTGGGGCCGTAATCTCTTCCCACCTGCCACGAATCGTCTAACCCTGGGGAAATTGGCCAGTGCTTTTATCTCTTATCTGGAGTTGAGCTGTGCCGTATCCTACCCACTACTCTACGGCCGTCCATAGTAGCATGCTACGTGTTAACCACGAGAGGTCATGATAGGTACGTTGGTTAGTATTACTTACCTACTTACTTACTAGTAGCTAAGTCGGCTAAAAACTACACAGGGTCCCTCTGGTCCCGGGTCTCCCGCTCTCAACTTCCCGGGCCGGCCCCACCGTCACTGTCTTGTCGCAGCCCACGCCGAAAACGTCGCTGCACTCTCAACTCCGTAAGTTAAGTTAAGTAAGCCATCGTCACTATAATTGGAATGCATGCATGCTTCTTGCCATGAGTTGGGGATGAACGCGTCGCTTCACACTCGTTACATTCCTCAGTTAACCATAACCGCACCCGACGTCGACTCGCGTTCGTCTCAAGCCATTAACTCGAACTTTACACTGCCCGTGGCGCTTTGAGCCGAGCACACCCAGATGATATATACCGTCCAAATGGTGCCTTGATTGTGAATTCCGTTTCTTCTCGTTTGCTGGTCCGTGTGTCGTGTTGTCGTGCTCTCTTTCTCCGACGACCCCGTGCCATTGCAATCCCCCAAAATACAAGCCAGCTTCCCTCTGTTCCTGATGTTGCTGTCTATTCCAACCGTCCTCTCCGTCCTGGCCCTCCTCGCCAATCCTATTTTCGCCGTCAACGCCCCCCGAGCCCCAGGCGCCGGCATATACATCGAGTCCAACTCGTACGAATACTATGGCTGTTACAACGAGACCGTCGATATCGCCGGCTCCTCGGGGGCTCGAGCCCTCGACGAAGGCAACTCCTTCGTCCAGAAGGGGAATATGACTGTGCCCAAGTGCCTCGAGTATTGCACATCAAATGGTACCGATTACCGATTTGCTGGGCTGGAATATTCACGGTAGGGCTCTTCTCCATTGACCTACACCAGAAATTAGACTCTCAGATTGCTGATATGCTCATCTCAACAGGGAGTGCTGGTGCTCACAGAGCTTATCCGCCCTCTCAGAGAAGCTGAGCGAGAAACAGTGCTCGTATCCATGTGAAGGCAATGCCACCTTAATCTGCGGTGGCGCCTTGAAGTTGAGTGTCTACGAGTTCAAGAGTGCCGCGTCCACTGTATCTCAGGTTTCCATGCTGCTCCTTTTTGGCAGTGTTATTATCGTCGGGTTCTGCTAGGGTATCTCAGTGCTACTTTATACAAAATTCCAACATTAAACAACTTAACCCCCGTGAGCGTCGCAACCTGACTTGAAGAAACCTGGATTCTTCCACCACTGGCACCCCTCCTCCCGATTGTCCTAGCCCGTTCTCATACGTCGTCTTACAGTTTCAACGGCGCCATGCCTCGCTGCTGGACAGCCCTTTGTACAGCGTCCTTCACGCCTTGCACTGATCGTCTCCAAGATTGTTGGCCCCTTCCGCCCCTTGCATCCTGTTCCACCACCAGATCCAACCACTTCACAAGCTTTGTAGCCTTCTCCAAGTCCCGCTCCTCCAAAATAACTCGCATGAGAAACTTCTCCAAAACCTCTACGTCTCTGCGATGCGGCCCTTCTCTCTGGGTCTCAGCATGCCACGCTTCCAGCATGTCCTTGATCTCTCGAGTCGAAGTTACCCCTGAACTTGCAAACGAGATCTTGGGCGGTAAGGCGGCGAACTGGATCCTACGCTGACCGCCTGCTAGAACGCTCTCTGGATCGGGTGTATATTGTTTCCGCGCAGGCGCATCGAGTCCTGATCGCTGCGCCAGTCGCCGTCGACGATGATCGGCGATAACTTCCTGTCGCACGTCTTCAGGTAACTCGGCAAGAAACTGGGGATCTAGTTCCTCGATATCTTCAACGCCCTCGCTTTCATCCTTTGGAGCTCTAAAGTTGGTCTGCAGAAGCCCAGCTTCAGTATCTCTTTGCCGTTGAGCTTTCCCGAACAAGTTTCGTGCCCCGCTGCGCTTTGTGGGCGTTGGTGGCTTCTTCGATTGAATTAAACGGTCCTTTCGTGGTGAGGCGTGCGGTGTCGTTTGAGCTAGTTTTCGTCCGTATGTTGCCAAAACTTCAGCTTTCATATCATCGGGTAGTGCGTTGAACACTTCAGGATCGACCTGCGATGAAAGTATATCCACTGCCATTGGGCTGTCAGATCTTGTTTTGTCCATCGGGGTTTCAGTTTTGATCGCCGTCAACTTTGCTTTTTGGGCCATCAACTTGCTCCGAATGTCACTGGGCAACTCTGCTAGAACAGCCGAGTCAACATGGTTGGGGATGATGAACTGAGTCCCAGAGACATTCAGAGGTGTTTTGGCTTTTATATCGTCCTGATAAGCCCTTGACAGCGCCAACGCAGGATGCCGTCTTGGTTTCCGTGGGGTTAAAGGGTCATCGGCAATTGGGTCTTGGTGTATTTCTCGACCCGGTGTACTCTTCGATTTCTCTGGGCTGTCAACTTCGTCGATTGGCTCTGTCTTGGAAGCTCTCCTTGCAGGCGAAGGTTTGGTGAATGTCGCAAACGCGAGCTTCTTTTGACTCCCTTCCGGGGCCGAGTTGCTTGTCTTGATAGGTTCCAGCTTGGTCATCTGGACACCCAGGCCACGAAGGTCTCCAGGACTAAACTTGAAAGACCGCAGAATCGATACGGCCTCCTTTCCAACGGTCTGGTAATCGTGTGTGGCGACACCGAAAGCTGCGCTTTTGTTGAACGTGTCGCATTTACCGTGCCCAAGATGCTTTGGCGGGTCAAGCGGAGCATCCAAAGATCTTCTCATGATTTTCATGGTAAGCTGCTTTCCCCTGACTTGTTCGTTTACGAGACGCTTCTCGAGCTCCTTGCAAAGGTTGTAAACAAATTCCTCCGCCTCCGGCTGGTTGATGAAGCGGATGCCCCAGTTGACTTCTGCTGAGACTGACTTCCTTGGCGGCTGCTCACCAATCTCGGCTTGATCGATGCCCCGTGCATAGTCTCGAAGTTTTTCGCTGGTCTTTGGCCCAAGAGCTGACGTGAGACGCTCTTTCGAGATGTCTCGTATGTCTTTGACAAACACGACACCGATTTCCTCGAGCTTCCCGCTGATGCTGCGTGCAACTCCCGGCAACTGCTCGACCTTTAGTTCGCCTATCATTCCGAGCACCTCATCGGATTTAAGTTGGTATTGTCCTGCTGGTTTTGCTCTCCTGAGCGCAACCTTGGCCTGTAGTATGTTTCCGCCAATTCCAACAGACACGTGGCAACCTGTTTTTGACTTAACTGTTTCACGGAGGCTTTTTGCAATGTCGTCCACCATCTCTTGTTCTCGTTTGATGCTTCCGTCTTCAATTCCAGTGCCCTGAGAGCCAGTGGCTGTCAACACGATGGACGTAATATCGACAAGCGCCTCGTCAACACTGACGCTCTGTACTACGCCTCCAATATCCAAGATTGTTTCGTAGAATAGCCGACTAGCATCTTCATAAGCAGGGAAGTCGTAGGGCAAGACTTTGAGGTCCGGATAGAACTCGAGAGCCCGTTTCATCCACATCCCATTCTTGATGCCAAATTCTCGAGCAGGGTAGTTGCAGCTGGCAATCTCTGACCCTGCTCCAGTACTGTGAGCGACAACGGCTGGCTTGTCGGCATATTCTGGATGGCTCTTAAGAGAAACTGCGCAGAAGAAGCTGTCAAAGTCCACGTGCAGGATATATCGTCTTGAACCTGGCCGACGCTTTGGCCTTTGTTGAACGGAGCCTTTTTCTGCAGCCAGTCGCTGCATCTTGGACTTCAGCTCTGCTTTCCATGTCGAGAGGTGGTGCAGACGACTTTCCGAGTAAAATTGTTGTAGAAAGTTGGGGTTGGCAGTTGATGACTTCCGTAGTCGAGGGTCTGATAAGAGCCATGCGTTGTGTTCCTCGGATGACACATTCTTGGGAGGATTCATTAATTTTGCTGGCTCGGTTTGGCCAGCCGGATCATCGGGCTCAAAATTTGCCGGGTCGAGCTCTGTTGTGTCATCTGACAGGCGCTCCGAGAGTACCTGGGGCGTTTTGAAAGGAGGACTTTCTACTCCCTCCATGTCTGAATTGACGTTGGCATTCCGATGCAACAGACGAACTGGAGTTTGTGCCTGTTCCAAAACTTGGCTTAGGGATTGGCTAGGGAGAGCTGCAGTCTTCAACTGGCTTGTGTAGAAGCTGCCGTCTGTCTGCTCGCGATAACCCTGCTTCGGCTGTGGTGTCGACTGTGTCAAACCTTTGCCACCGTCGAACTTTAGAACTTTTTGTCTGGGCCCCTCATCAAGAACCCGATAGTCAGCCCACGGGAGTAGTTTTCCAGCTTTGGTCGAGTCCATAATCCACGCAGGTTTGACGATTCTGTACCTATTAAAGTCCACAGACTTTTTAGGTGGTAGCGTTGATGCAATTATGTGCGTTGCCATCGTCTTGGAATCTAGATACTGGAGAAAGCCACCTCCATGTTGGACAATCTTGCGATGAAGTCTTGATATAGTCGGTCAGAATATGAATCGGCACTGGCTAGGGAGTCATGACTTACACATGAAGCGGAGGTTGGGTGTACCCCGTGACATGGGCAACGATTCCTTTGAATATTTGAGGCTTATCAGAGGAAGCACGAATGTCGGCGTCAAGGTTTTGGAGCTTGATCTTCTTTCGTCTGAAATAATCCCCGAAGCCCTGGAACTCGCTAGCCTCATACTCTTCACCCTCTTCATCATCAAAGGTATGCGCTTCGATGCGCTTCCTCACTTGTGAAGAGTTCTTCTCTAAAACACTTCCCATCTTGAAGTTGATGAAGCGAATGGCCAGGTGGCGATTTCGGGATTAGGATGATTAGGATGCGCGGTGATGCGAGGGGATTCAAGGTGACCGTGGAGCGCGTTGGTTCCGTTGAGCTAAGCAGCTGAGCTCAGTTTCATTGCGGACGTATCACAAACCACGAGAATCCGAAAGTAACTGGAACAGCATCTTATTTTCGCGACAGTTGTGATGAGATCCTGTCGCGTTGTTGTTTCGTAGTTTATCGTCGGAAGACAGATCGGAGGCGTCGGTAGTGTCAAGCGCGTAAAGTGGAGCGCGCCTTTCACACGTCGGCTCGTGACATTGCATGCGCCACACTCTTCAGCCTCAACACACGAGGCTGAACCTTTTATTTCGTCACTTCGAGACTCCTCGAATGCGCATCGTTCGCTCGAGACCACCACCATCGCCATGAATAACTCACAATTTCGCAAGCTTATGCTTGCGGATTCAGCAAAGAAGCCCAAGGACAAGGATGGCGTATCCAAGGGCGGCGCAACCCCCGCAACCGGAAGTACTCTCGGCTCGCGGCAACGGGCAAACATCCCAATGACGCCGTGAGTAATCTGTCGCAAGTTTGATGATAACCGCGAGCTAATCTTTTGAAGGCGTTCAGTAGGAGGCTCTCATTCTGATTTTGCGCGACAACTTGCAGAGCGAAACAATGCGGGTCGACCTACAAGAAAGTTCAAAACTTCCAACCCCCGAGGAGTCAAGCTCGCCTCTGGATACGTCGATCGATCGAAAGAGCGCGAGGATGATAGAGATGACGACCGTGCCGAGCAACTCAAGGAACTAGAAGAGGAACTGAAGAATGAGGAGATCGATCAAGAGACCTTCGAGAAACGCCGGTTCGAAATCGCAGGTGGCGACCTGAGCAGCACTCATTTAGTGAAGGGCCTCGACTTTAAGCTTCTAAAGCGCATTAGGGAAGGCGAAGACGTCTACGGGGATAAGAAAGAAGACGGCGAAAAGGAAGAAAATGATCTCGAGCCGGAAGGGGACGTTGACGACGAATTCGACCAGCTAGAGGACCAGGAAATCCAAGCGGTTGTGAAGGAGAAAGAGAAGAAAAAAGGCCAACTATCAACTATATCCCTAGCACCGGGAAAGAAGCGAACACGAGATCAAATTCTGGCAGAGCTGAAAGCTTCGAGGGAAGCAGCTAAGGCGCGACAAGAGCAGCTCGGAGACCGATTCAAGAGGATTGGAGCTAAGCAAATGCCCGGATCGCGAATCGAGCGCGATAGCAAAGGACGGGAAGTACTAATTATAGTGGATGAGGATGGACACGAGAAGAGGAAAGTGCGCAAAATACAACCAGGGGCAGAGGACGACGAAGCGACCCGCAGTGGTCTATTGATGCCAGATAAGGATGCCAAGCCGCTGGGAATGGAGGTGCCAGAACAATACCGGAAGAAGGAGGAACCTGAGGAGGAGGAGGAAGAAGACATTGATATCTTCGAGGGAGTTGGCGACGACTACGATCCCCTGGCCGGCATGGAGGGGTCAGATTCAGACTCCGGGGAAGACGAAGATGCGGCCAAGAAGGCCAAATCAACACATGATGAGGAAGACGGCGATGTTACGGACAAGTCTATGCCACCACCACCGAAACCTCATGGACCGTCTGCCCCGCACAACTACTTCAAGGACTCCAAGACAGGCCTCGTGTCAGAGGAAGAGCGACTCAAGGCACCGTCTATGTCTGACCCCGCCATCATGGCCGCCTTTAAGCGAGCTGCAGCGCTGAACCCGATCACCAAGGAGAAGGGCGACGGAGCCGATGATGACGAAGAAGACGGCGACGCAGCAAAGAACAAGGCTATGGAGGAGCGTCGGAAGAAGTTGCTTCAGATGGCAGACCGAGACGACCAGGATCTCGACATGGGTTTCGGCACAAGTCGATTCGAGGACGAGGAAGACTTTGACGAAAGCCAGGTCAAGCTCTCGACCTGGGGTAGTAAAGACGAGGGCGGTGACGAATCAAGAGGCGGCCCGTCAAAACGGAAGCGAGGCCCGAAGAAGCGCAAGGGTGATGTCAACAGCGCTGCGGATGTTTTGCGGGTGATGGAGGAGCGGAAGAAATCATGAATTATGGAGCAAAGTTGATAGAGTTACAGGTTCCGACACAAGCTGCGGGAGGCCCTCTGTGGCTTTGTAACGCGGTGTTACTGTTGCCTACAAAATTATCGAAACCGGTAGAATATTCACTCGCCAAGTGAGCCATTCGGAGGGATCAAAAGCTTGGCGCAATACCCGTCGCGCATTTGTTAGTTTACGAATTAGATAATGAGAGAGAGAGAGAGAGAGAACAGTAAGCGGGTCCTATCATCGAGCATGGATGCGCCAACCCCACCATCCTCGTCCCCGAATGAAACGTCGCTACTTTCACCTCACTCCTCAAACCGTCCTATTGTCATTATCCTTATCAGTGTTTGTTTCTCAAGTGACTCTGTGATCTTTTGGGTTATTTTGTCCCGTGCACACAAGCACTATATCTCGTTGCTGGTAACTATGTCGTCCACCCAAGTCCCCGTCTGGCTGGATTGCGACCCAGGCCATGATGTACGTTCCCCCTGCTGCCGTGTCTCAGTTTCCTCCAGTCGTATCTCAGCTCAAGTGAGACGTTGGGGATCATTGTGATGATGAGACTCACAACTCGGGATTGGGTACATACTCGGTATCCAAAGCCTTTGTCTTTACCCCTCACAACCATAATCAGCCTTTGAGACTCACACCTCGGTTTAGGACGCCTTCGCTATTCTTCTGGCCGCCTACCACCCAAACATCAAGTTGCTAGGCATCTCAACCATATTTGGCAATACCTCACTCGAGTATGTCTTTGACTCTCCATCCCACCTCCCGGTTAACTATTTTCGTATCTAATCCGGACCCCAAAAAGAAACACCACGCACAATGCCGCATCCCTCCTCACCGCCATCGGCAAGCACAAAGACATATCCTTGCATGTCGGCCTGTCCAAAGCCCTTGAGCGGCCGGCGATCCACGCGCCGACCGACATCCACGGCGACTCCGGCCTCGACGGCACCGACCTCCTCCCGAAGCCCCGCATCACGCCGTCCCCCGTCCCCGGAGTCGAGGCCATGGCCGAGGCCATGCGTGCCCAGGAGCCCGGCACCGCCTGGATCGTTGCCACCGGTGCGCTGACCAACGTCGGGGCCCTCTTCCGCAAGTATCCGGAGCTCATCCCGCACATCAAAGGGCTGAGCCTCATGGGCGGGTCTATCGGTAACAATTTCTCGGATGCGCCGCTCGGTGAGGTGGATGGGCACCCCAGAATCGGTAACTACACGCCATGGGCCGAGTTCAACATCCTCGTGGACCCAGAGGCCGCAGCCACGGTGTTCCACAACAAGGAGATTGCAGCCAAGACCACGATTGTGCCTTTGGATCTCAGTCACCAAGTACTGGCGACGCCCGACGTGAGAGAGATGCTCCTGTATGGGCCCGACGGCGAGAAGTCCGGCCCTGGAAAGACGACTCTTAGGACCATGCTTGTTGAGCTGCTCTACTTCTTTGCGAAAACATATGCGTACGTTCCCCTCTCTACCAATCGCTTCTGCAAACTTACCCTTTCCGTCTCAGTGACACCTTTGGAATCACCGCTGGTCCCCCTCTTCACGACCCCTTGGCCGTCGCCGCCGTCCTTATCGGAACCGAGGGTGAGATTCCCTTCTTCGAATGGGATGCTGTGCGCAGCGAAGCCCCCGAATTCAAGGAGCGCTTCGAAATTACAGTCATCACCGAGGGCACTTTCGATGAGGCTAGGGCGGGTAAGCAAACGGGCCGGACATTGGCCAAGGCGCTGCCGCGAGGCGAAGAGGGTGTGAGAATCCCTCGTGGAATGGACACGGCCAAGTTCTGGCAGGTCATCGAGGAGTGCCTTGAGCGTGCAGATGAAGCAAACCTGGCGCAAGGACAGTAGCATGGGCAACTCGGGCATGATAGAATGGATTGATAGAACGAATTTTTCACGCGAGTGGTGTACTCCTGGGTCATAGACGTCTGTCATGATTTCTCTATTAGATTATTTTAGTCTATAACTCATCTTGGACAGTAACGGCCCGTCCCGACTCAAAGTCGAGCATGAACCCCAGGCTCTGCTCGTACGTCCATAGTGTGATGGCGCTTGCTGGCGCCGATTTGATAAGGCTGATCCCCAGACCTTTGTACAGACCCCTGAAGCCCGCCGTGCGAAGGATAGATCGGATAGCAGCTCGCGCCGTCGGATACTCGGGGATGTTGTTGTATGCATACTTGCTCCGCGTGGGACCCTGAACCTGGATACGTTTCCGCACGAGATCGAGGGGGAATACCGCCGTCTTGGACAGGATGCTCGCGAGCATACCGGCTGTAGCATCGCCACTGCCCCAGGGCATGTGAAGCCCTTCAAGAGATACCCGGAGCGACTCATAGGTAGCAAAGAAGATACCCATGAAGGGGACGATCTGGCCAAGGCCTGGGCCAATGCCTCGAAAGAACCCTCGCCAACCCTCATCCCGTTTGATTTCCCAGATGGCATGGCGCAAGGACGGATAGATCTGGTGGCGACCCTGAGCGGCAAACCGCGTGCGCAAGAGGTCGAGAGGGTATGTTAGGCTCGTAGCCGTGGCGCCGGAGGTGGCACCCGCAATGAAGCTCTCGGCGGCGTCGGGGAGGCGGTTCTGGAACGAATTTTGTAGGAAGAGGGTGGTGGTGCGGTATGTCGTGAACTGAATGGCAGCGTAGCACACATACATGAGCTCGGCAGGGACGTTGCCCTTCCAGAGTCCGGTGACGCCCTCGTGCTTGAGGATGTGCTTGAGGGTCGCGGTCGCGCCACGGTAGGCGGGTGCTTCGCGGAGGGGGAGGAGGGGATCGGATAAGGAGTGTGGTTGGAGCTGGAGCCGGATCTTGACGACGTCGAGTGGCGCGACGACGAAGCTGTATATCGATTCTTGTCAGCGTTTGGTGTTTGATGAGACGGTAGCAAAACGAGAGAGGAGCGGTACCGAGAGACCAAGCCCGCTATCGCGCCGGCCGACACAACCTGTAATCTAGAGCCCTAGTGAAATGTCAGTCTGGTACTGTATCGAGATGACTTCTTGGATTGCAGAAGACATACCTCATCTTTGAGGCGACCTCCATCTCTGTGCGACATGCATGCAGCGGCCTTGGCCCTGACGGACCGGAGGCACAGAACCTGCTACTCAATTGAACCCCGACCAGTCTTATAAATGCAATGATATCGTAATTGAGGCACAGCGATGGCTCAGGCAGTGGGCGTGGCGATGGTGATAAAAAAGGGTTGCTGACAAGCGCCGAGATTCGGCGGAAGAAGATGCGATGGGAAGTAGAAGATCTCGGAGGAAGAGTACCGAAAAGCGAGGGTCCGGAACAATGGGCAGGGTACAAGGGGGGGAGATAAGCCGCAAGGCAGGAGGTTGCGCAGGAGGAAAGTACGTATAGTAGCAATCAATGTCTTGCGTCTACGTTGCTGCCTTGAGGAGTCGGGTTTGAAGTTATCGTAGTGAGAATGTAATCTAGCCCATGTGGCCAAGAAAATCCAGGGTCACCCGCACAAAGATTTGGAGGGCGGGTCAGTGACGCCATGGTGACTGGGGGCCAGCGCCAACTGTACTAGCGACGGGTTGAGACGGTTCTTGGCGGCGGCAACGCGGTTCAACAAGACTGGCGGAGTTACAATACCCCGAGGACTTTTTGTGGTGTACATTGGAACTATTTGTTGGCCGACTGATGCGACGCGATGCGATAAGGGTGAGTTCTTGACGAAAGGAAGGTTGGGATAGCCCGATGTTGAAATCCACCTGCGTCTGGATTGGATGGAGTTTAATCTAATCCGCATCTTGGAAATGGCTCTCGGTATTTGTTGACCGAGGTTGATATGACGTGTAGTGCCTGGTTGAGACATGGGCGAACATGCCACACTGCCCGAGATGATCAGATCGGCGGAAGCACGGAAGACGGGTATCTACCGAACGGACCACTTTCATGGGCTATATTCGATCTTGAGGGTGTCGCTAATTCCATTCGATTGGAACTTTTGTTGTGTTTCTTGGGAAACCTTTGTGCTGTCCATCTAGTCGGGTGAAGGCTCATTGGACTGTAGGCAGGCAGATACACCGAAGACCGCAAACTTCCGGACTATAAACCTGAAATTTAATGGGGTCAAGGGAACCAACCATTGCCCAGTTAATTGATTTCCATTTCATTTCGGAGGTGCAGTCGACTCATTACGGGACTGCTCCGGAGCCGCAAGGAATACAACCACACAGCCTGGCCGCTACGACGGTGCAGCCGAAAGATGAGGGGCGGGATCAGTCTGCCGAACCAACTCCGAAAGTGATGAAGAAGTCGGATTGGAGTTGAAAGACGGGGGCACGGGCCAATGATCGGTGTACTTCGTACGAAGTAGACCCGATCTCACGAAAGAAACTGCTGATGACAGTTTGCACATAACACGAAGGAAGCACTGTATCAATGCATGAACATACCGTCGAGTCCGCCGTGACTTACCAACTCACGGGTCTGGAGCAGTTGAAGGGGTCATTCCGCAATCTTCCCATCAACCGTAAGTATTGTACAACGTCATGGGACAGCTGTCCCTCGAATCAGTGCCACGAGACGAGTGTGTGCAGTGCCTCAAGGCACCGAGTCAGCGGATCCCATCGCGGGGCTTCCCTGATTACCCCACAAGGCCCCCAAGGAGCCACGGAGCCTCACGGCGTTAGCTTCCATTGCCCCGAGCGAAGCCATCCACTGAACAGCCGCTGAAATGCCACTGACACCCACTGACACTCATCGACGCCCACTGCAGACCCTCACGATGGTGGAGGTCTGCAACCGTTGTTGTCCATTCCGGAGCTGCGTAATTGGCTGGGCCGCTTCGGCATCCCATCGGCAGGCGCTGTGGAAGGAACGCCCAAAAAACCCCCCGGAAGCGGCGCAGGTCCACGCCGGGCCCTCGGGTACCTTCCATCTGGCCTGGCTGGGGCGCTGGGAAAGAGCTTCGCATAAGAGGGGCCGGGCAACGGCGGCGCGTCACTTGACGGAGAAAGGTGCCGCTGCCACAGCAAAGTACCCGACCCGACTCGGACTGACTGCAACTGTAAAAGTACCCGACTGACTGCCTGTCGTTCTTCCACTTCTCCGGCCTATTTCTCCTCTCATACCCTCCTCGTCTATTTTTTTCCCCCTTCTCTCTCTTTTACTTTCTTCCACTGTCCAGTTCCCAGTGCAAGTTCCACTCCCGCCCTCCATCGAAATTCCGCCCTTGTCCATCGTTAGCACGTGTCGACCAGGTACCTGCCTGCCCGCTCCCGGCTTCGTCCTCCTCTCCCGTCCTCCCCTCCGCGGAACGACCGAGACAGGCTCCGGCCATCACATGCGAAGTGAAGCCCCGTCTTCGAGCTTCAGACCACCGCGATTCCCCTACCCGTCCGACAAATTCTTCAATACAAAATCGAAGTGGGAGAAGGCGTGAGTGCGGTCGCAGCGCACCCTACCTTCCCTCGGCCTCTTCCTCTCTCTCCGATACTCGCCTCGCTCCTCCGTCATTCCGTCTTCGATCTTTCAGCTCCTCGCCTCTTACAATGGCGTCGCATATCTTGCCCCCGAAGCCGGCGGAGCTTCTTGCTCCTTTCCTCCCCGCCCTCCCTGCTGCCGCCTTGTCGACCCAACCGGCCATTGGCATCCTGCCCCTCCTCTCTCCCATCTTGCGCCAAAGAGTCAATATTCTGTCTTCCTCCAGTACTGAGCCATGGCTGCGATTGCTCTGTTACGACACGGCCAAGGCCGCGAAGCTAGCCGAGATTGCCCAGGGCGGCAGTCTAGAGCCGCACCCTGTGTCCGGTGAAGTCGAAGTAGATTGGGATTACGATGCCGAGATCCGCTTTCGACGGGTTGATCAGGAGACTGCTCAGGCCCTCGTCGCCCTCGACAACCTCGGCTTGGCTTTCCAGCTGGTATACTGTTTCGCCGACGAGGAAGGTGGCGGCGATGGGTGGCGGGTCGGGGAGGTGACTGTCACTGACAAGCCGTCGCCGTTCTCGCAATTCGGAGGAGTCTCCAGCCTGGCGGAAGCTGAGCGACAATTCGAAGAAACTAAGGCGAAGAAGTCAGAACCCCGGGCCAACGGCACGAGCCCCCACACCCTACACGCTCCCCACGATGGTCATGGTGATGACGATGACGACGACGATTATTGGGCGCGGTATGACGCAACTCCTGCGCGCACACCTGCCCAGAAGCGATCCCCCGCTCCCCCGTCAATGGTCACATCCCAACTAGCCAACCACCACGGATCAAACGAGGATGATTACTTTGCCCAGTATGACGATGTCCAGCCGGCCATGGACCCCCATGACCCCGACGAGGACGTTGGACAGGCGCAACTGGCCCCGCCTCTGGGCCTTCGCCGAGGAAGCGCCCACGATTCTGCCGAGGCAACAGAGTTGAACGAGACGCAGGGTGCGTGGACCCTTGCTGAGCTCGACAAAACCGACTCGAACGGGAACTCGGGTGGGGATGACGCCGAACACCTTTCGGCGCTCCTGCACCCGCGCCCGGCGTCGAGTGCCAGCTCCAAGGGTTCCAGCATCGTTGCTAAGCTCGAGGCCACGGCCGAGTCGCAGGAGCAGAACGAGTTTGGTGTCAAGCAGCACATCTCCCGCAGCATCCGCAGTTTGTACTTTCTAGCACGCTCCTCGGGTATCAACCGGGACGAGTTCGAACGCCTCATCCACACGGAGCTCGATATTCTCGGGATGGTGGAGGATCACGACTGAAAGCCTACCATGCAAAGTGTTAGTCATGGAGATATCATGAGACATATGTATGGGCCGGCTGGAATGAATAGTAGATTGGAATGATGTCTTTCCAGGATATCCACGCATAGCATGTATGGCGTTGTTTTGGGTCAGTTTGAAGAATGGTTAACCACAATGGGACCATTGTGTTTGGGTACCGGCAGCCAGTTTATTTTTCGGGGGGCATGGCATCTCATAACCTTTATATACTAGGGACGAATCAATCTCAACGGATTGAGCATAGCGCAGGTGGCAGTATTCCCTGTTCCGGGTGACTTGATGACTGCGAGTAGGTGATACGGAGTAGGTTGGTAATAGGCCAAGTGGCCGTGGTGCCGAGGTCTGTGAGGGGAGGTAGTTTATGTTGCTGACTCGTGGTAGCCAATGGTATTTGAACGTTTGGGCGCCCCCTCGTCCCAAAGGCCTTCGGCTTCCGGAGTAGAAGGCACTCGGGGTCTCGGGCGCTCAGATTCTGCACTCGCGGAAAAACTGCGATTCTCATGTCTTTGTTCAGTCTTGTATACTGTTTAGAAAGTACCTACTAGTGGTATCCAGAGTCCTACTTGTACCTGGCTATGAGCTCCCGCAAAAGTATAAACAGTCATTAGAAGAGCTTTGAGTTCCGTAAAAACGCCACGGGGGTTTCGTCACAAAATGTTGACCTTTTTACCCGGATTGAATAGCAGAAAATGAGTACGCCTCCCAATTTTGTCAAAGATCCATCTCATGTCCATTTCGCCCATGATCATTTCATCCAACAGTCGTTGCGTCCATTTCCTTTTTGTGCAAGTTCATTTTATCCACGTCCAGCACACCCTTATAAAAATACTGTTTACCCTAGATCAATCCCATTCTTCGTCTCCTTTTTCACACAAGTCCGCACTTACACGCACGCTAGGCGATGACGAGATTATCCAGAGCCACGCGCGCCGTCTCGAGGATCCTCACGCAATTGCGCTCCTCGGGCAGGCACGGCTTGTTCGGATAGATGAGGCCTGTGGGGATTCCTTTGGCGACTTGGCCGCTTGCGATGAGGTTGTCGAGTAATTCGTGGCGCTTGCGCGTGCGTTCTTCGAGGACGGTGACGACGTCCTTGAGACCGAGCTGGGTATAAGTCTCGCGGGAGGAGATGCCGTCGTCGTTTTTCCCCAAGCCGTACACGTCCAACCGCAAGAGGGCGCGGATGGTCATGCGCCACATATCCGGGGCCATGTTAGAGTTGTTGTAGCATTGTATAGTAGAGCAGTGGTCCAAGGACTCGCCGATGGTCCCCCACAGGCCGCCGATGTCCTTGAAGGAGAACCAGAACGTCCGCCCTTGCTTCTTGGCCAGGGCGGTCTCGCTGTCGACCATCTCGAGGATGGTAGCGTAGGCGTTGCAGGCGGACGGCACGAGCGTCCCCAGGAACATGAGGTTCTGGAAGCACTGGATGGGCGGCGGGACGGACGGCTCGTCGAGGAGCGGGATGGAGCAGCTGGGGCAGTTGATGACGTCGTGGGCTACCTTGGAGGCGTTGCGGGCGGCGCGCATGGCCGGGATGACGTCCGGGGGCAGGCGGGAGAGGTTATCGAGGGCGAGGAAGAGGGAAGACAGGCAGCTGCAGTTGACGGTCGGGACCGCGCGCATCGAAAGCGGCGGCGGCAGCGGCGTCGACACGGAGTCGTCGGGGGATCCGACCGACGCGCCGTGATCGCTGCCGAGCGATGAGTTGGCGGGCGTCGAGGTGCTGGTGCCTCGAGGCAGACTTACTTGTTCAGCCATATACCGGTGCAAGGAGTCGCTGAGATCCTTGGACACGGTCTGGGGGTGGTCCGGCTCGTCGAAGTTGATGGACCCAAGCAGGTCGACGCCGCTGAAGTTGAGCGGGGGGACCGTCGTCGGCGGCCCGTTGTCGGCGGAGAGGTAGAGGTTGGGGTCGGCCGGCGTCTCCATGTAGTTGTTGGGCAGAAGATCCCAGAACTCCATGTTAGAGGAGCCCGCGTCGTTGAGGAAGTTGAAGTTCGGGTCGACGGTCACGGGCGGGTGCATCTGGAAGCCGCTCATGTCCAGAGCCTGGTGAGCAGACGCGGAGCTCATGGCAGTACCCAACTGTGCCGTCGTCAAGTCATCGTGCACCGGCGGCTCTTGAGTAGCAGCACCAGACGGCGGGCCGTCCGCGTCGACATGGCGTCGCTTGCGAGGGCGGCCCATGGGCTTCTGCGGAGAGTAGTGACATAGAATACCTTCTCGGCGGCACCTGGCACAGCCGTCGGATTCCTTGGAGCAGGCGAGTTTTCGGGATCCTAGACGAGCCGGTCAGTCAAACAAGAAAAGTCGCCGAGGGCCCGGGGGGGGGGAGACGGCCGGATCGACCGGATCACGGGCGTCCACCCACTTTAGTCGGACTTACGGCATTCATCGCAGGCCCGGTGCTTGGGGACGGCATCCGGGGCCGGAGGAGGGGCGGCGGCGGCGGATGCCATGGCTATGGCTAGTAGACGCACAAGCGCGCGGGTGATGGGGAGGAGAAGATTTGTCGTCTGGGTGGTCAGGTTAAGCCGCGTCGTTGGTTCGTTCTTCGTGATGACGAGATGAATGTATGAGTGAATGAATATTTGGGGACGCGGAGCAAAGAATGGGGAGAAAAGTCTCCGACGCTTGGACAAAGTGCCCAAAAGCGCGAGGTTCATATAAGAAGTAAAAGAAGCCAAGGGAGATGGCACCAGGACACAGGACTTGAAAAAAAGGAGTCCAACCGAAGCCGCGAGTTACAACCAAAACGGGCGATGAGTCGGTTGTGAGGGAGGTGTGCAGGAGATGGCGCGCAACCCACGATCCGTGACAGTTCAGTCTAGTTTAGTTGAATCAGTTAGTCAGTTAGTTAGTGAACTGTCAGCACTTGGATAGCAGCAGTAGTTTCGTTCGTTTACTGGGCCGCAGCTAATAAAAGTGACAAGCTTGACAAGCCCGGAGGAAGGGTCCGCATCCATGGTTATAAACCCGGGCCTAGCGCGGCACCGCAGTCACTCACTCTCGCTCGTGCGTGCGCGCCTGGCGTTGCAGTGCGTTCAGCCCTGTGAGGAGACCGAGATGGGACCGACACCCCCGCGCGTCTGTTGTTGAGAGACCGGGCTTTTGGTTTTGGAGGCGTCGAGGCCTCAAAAAGTTCCATTTTTGGACCTTTTGTTTTTTGTTTACTTTCAACTCGGTGCCGGCTGTGCTTCGCTTCGGCACATGTCTACGCTCGCTTGCAAGGATACGGTTGACGGGTGAGGCCGAGACTCCGTTCAGCCCATGTCCATGTCCCCGGTCGCGGTTAGATGCTCCCGTCGGCGTAGGGCTGGATGCGTTATACCATGTGCCATCAATGTCTGTTGTTGAGCTTTCGTTGCCTGTTTACCTCTTTGGTCACCGTGTTATCACAAAGAGAAGGCAGGGTGTTGCTCTCGAATCAAGCATAGTGACTCGTCACTCAAAGGGTGTAGCCTATCCCTTTTGGAGGCCAGACGTTCATCATTCTCCCCAACAACCCACCCCGTCTCCTCGGGTATTGCCTTGGCTGGCACTGGCCCACGTCAGAGGTCAGAGCTCGATATCTGACTTACAGCAGCGATCCAAACGTGGATCTATCAAGACGGCCGGTTGGTTCGCTAGTAACTCGATGACGCTGGCGTGATTTCAATCACGAGGAAGGGGAGGGGACCCATCCCGTCCCTCGATCTCGGTGGACATCGACCAGAACATGCATGGGTCTTGTTTTCTCGGTCATGTCCAGTTACACCTGCGTCGGCGTCTGCAGGCTCCTTCAGCTTGTCAGGGTTGTAGAGTTTGATCAATGTGCCGCCAGGGATCTGACATGCCGAGCTGGGGCCTCAGCCCCCCGGGACGAGAGCTGTGGTTTCTCCAGTTCCCCGGTTAGGTGTTTCGTACAGAAGCCGGAGCAAGAGAAAGCGGATGAGACGAGGCGGGACGGGACGGGACGGCGCGAGAGAGAAGATGCCAGGCCTGAGGTTATAAGAGCTGTATCTTGGTTTTGGAAAGGAAAAAAAAAGGGGATTAAGATTACACCCCTCAAGGCTCTCAAACAAGGGACCAATGTGCAGGGTCGCTGGGATGCGAGTTGTCCCAATCTCTCGTCTCCTTCGCCCGTATCCAATGACCCATCTCCCGTCTCTCATGCAGCAGACTTGCTCAAGCCACAGCCAGAGGCGTCATCACGCAGATATGTTGCATGACATAAAACGGCCGACGGGCTGATTAGTTATGACACGGTCGGGCGGGAGGAAGGGAGGTGACTTGGTGGTGGGCGCAATCATGATACCATATACGGTACAGTAACGGTTAGTTACTCCGTGCACCTCCAGGGCTGAACGCGGAGCATGGATGGCCATAGTGGGGAGGTCATAGGGCTGATGGCTGCAACCTGGCCCCCCTGTAGACCCTCTGCAGCATGCCCAGAAACCTTGTATTGGATGGACTCTCTGCTGATCGGAATAGACGTTATCCGAGATGGAAATACGGAGTCATTCTAGGTAATAGACGTTTCAGCCCGGAGTGTGTTGCGCAGAAAGACCCGTCTTGAAATCCCGTCCAACGTCAGCCATGAGTTAATTAGCTCTTCGTACAGTAGAGCTATGAAATGTGGTTCCACGTTGGCATCTTTTAGCGACCCGAGGCAGCTCGTCCCCCACCACCGCTAACAACCTAGCGCGGTCCCTCGCTGCGCGTCAATCAATGATCCTTCCATCTGCCTTCCATCCACCCAATATTCAAGCCTCTATTCTGACGGCTCACTCAAAGCTCGCAGCTTTGCTTCAACTTCTTTGCTAGCTCCAGCACCAGCACCAATGCCAGCTTAGTAGACAGTAGTACAGCTACTTACCCATGTTTAGGTCCTAAGCGAAAGCCCCCAAACAATGTCGTGGAACCAAGTCGACCTAACCCCTCCTTGTCATCATCACCTGCCCTGAGGCTGAGGTGGCATTAGAAGGATCAACTGCAACTCAGACAAAGAGCGAGAAGAGAGAATGCAAGGATCCATTTACGAATACCGACTGTCTCTCTCTCTGTAAGTACCTACAGGTAAGTACCCTACTTGCCTACCAGGACCCACCTGGACTGCTAACTAACCATCCCGCCCATTCGTTAATCTAGGTAGCTCGTACAGCACAGTGTTCCATCATCGTCGTCAATCTCACCGCCATGGCCACCTCCGTCTTGCCCGATCTGGGAGACCTGGCCCGGCTCAACTACCGAGACGCCTTCGCCCGCGCCGTAGCCGAGCACCGCATCCGCCCGCTCGTCATTCCCTACAGCCTGGTGGCCACCTCGCTGGTGCCGCCGCTGTGGCTCGCCTTCTCGCACGCCGGCCGGCCGTGGGTCTACCGCTCGCGATGGCTCGTCGTCGGCCTCGTCGTCGCCATGGACGTCGAGATCATCACGGGCATGAGCAGCGCCAATGTCGCCTCCGCCTACGGCGCCGGGCTCATGGGCATGTGGGGGATCCTCTCGGCCCTGCATCTGCTCGTCTGGACGCGTCCGCAGGCTGATGCCGCCAGGGCGATCAAGGTTGCGAGGAGGGACGGGCTGAATGACTCCTCCAGGCTGAATTGGCCAACGGTTAAGGCTGACTCTAAGCTTGCGAATAAGCTTGGTTATGGAGGTGGTGAGGAACGAACTGACGACAACGATGACAACAATGGGTTGCGACTGCGCAGACTGGACGGCTTCGCTGCATCATCCGACTCCTCCTCCGTCGTATCCAAAACCGGAACCTCCACAACTCATCACGCCGACCAACACGAAGATCAGGGCTCGGATTCGGAACTCAACAATGACTGCATCTGGCAACCATTCCCCGAGCACGACTCATTCCTGCAGCGCCTCAACTGGTCCATGGACTTCGTCACCAACTTCCGATGCATCGGTAGGTAGCCTCGGCATCCCCGAAGATTGCCATGATGCAACCTGCAACCTGCAACCTGCAGCTAACATGCCCTGTTTTTTTCTGCGCCTTCTCTAGGCTGGAACTGTTCCATCCGCTCCGTTCCTCTCCCCCAAATCCCTGTTCGCATCCGTCATGGGGATCCCGTCTCCCTCGACGCCATGCCCGTCGTCTCCCGAAGCGGCTACCGGCGGAACCTCACCACCTCCGAGTTCGTATGGACCCGCCTTCGGGCTCTCGCCGTCTTATACGTCGTCCTCGACTTCTTGGCCGTCTTCATGATGAAGGATCCCTACTTCGTCCTCGGCCCCGACCGCGGCGCCGGCCTTGAGCTGCCTTCGCATCTACGCACGTTGCCCTCGTGGGCCTTGCTTACGTACCGCGAGCTGTTCACCCTCGTCGGCATCTTCAGTGCCATCAGCGAGATGTTCATCGTTCATGACCTGTTCCAGTACTACGTCTTCTCCCGCGTCTTTCCCGTCCGCAAGGAGCTCTGGCAGTACACCTCCATCTTCGGCTCCTTCTCCCAGGTCTTGGATCGAGGATTGGCCGGCTGGTGGGGATCCTGGTGGCACCAGACCTTCCGGCTGCAATTCAGCTCCCCGGCGGCGTACCTGATCAACAACGGCTACCTGACCAAGGGCACGCTGACCGCCCAAATCGTCACCCTGTATGTGTCCTTCTTCCAGTCGGGCCTCCTCCATGTCTCGGGAAGCCTCTCTTCAATGCCCGAGACCAAGCTGTGGCGCACTCCGCTGTTCTTCTTCCTCCAGCCTTCCGGCATCTTGATCCAAGTTTCCCTCAACTGGGCCATTGACATGTATCTCCCCCGTTTCCCCAAGATGTTCCGTCGGGGTTTGAACCTGGTGTTTGCCCTGGCCTGGTTGCAGATGACAGCTAGGTTCTTCTGCGATGACGTTGCGTCTACGGGACTCTGGCTCCTTGAGCCAGTCCCAATCTCCCCTTTGCGGTGGCTTGGTTTCGGCCATCCCAACGATCACTGGTGGCGTTTGAACCGGGAATTGTTCCCCAAGTGGTATTCTGGAGACCATTGGTGGACGACTGGTCTACAGATTTAACGAGTGAGTCTGTCGTCTTCCAAACTCGGCAGCAACAAAGGTGTTTTTGGTGTGGGAGCATGGGGGTTTTCCATGATGAATCTTGATTCGCATGTATGCAAATAGACAACGGACGGCATTAGAAGATAGACAAGACGATCGTTCCGATACAGAAGGAGGCTGCCTATAGGATAAACCAAATATATCCCCAGCTCAACACGATGTCCCTGACCACACGACATCTTAGCTGAATTCCAGCATCTTCAAAAAAGGACTTTGACAAAACTTAATGCTCGATGCATCCCGAATGCCAACCTGTTCCCTTGGGGTGATTCCACAGCAACAGAGCTCCTTCCAACAGCAACCATTCCTTTCGCCTTCAGTTCAGATGCGCTTCGAATAACAGCATTGTGAAACATATTTAAGCAGCCCGTCGAGCCGATCGTGGTTTCTCTGACTCCAGCCTTTCAGCTTCAATATGCAGCCATGCAACAACCTCGCCATACTGGGCCGGCTTCCTGGCCAAGACCTTTGCAAATGCGTTGCAAGCAAGTCTAATCATGTCAGATGTCAGACTCAACCCGATTCCCATGTTAAGGGTGAGGAAGCAATTACTAACAAGGCAACCTGGGTCTTTTTGATGTCACATGTGTACTGAGGATAGCACATCTTTCTAGACTTGCCAGTCAGGAGTAGAAAGGCAACATCGATTGTCTTGGTAATTGTTCCTGTACAGCAGAAGTTAGTTATTGAGATACAGATCTCAAATAAAACAAAAACCAGAGGCTCAAGAATACTCACGGATGATTATACGGCAACGGGGCTGTCGGGACCTTCCCAGACACCGTAAGTACGCCCACATCTTGCTGGCGGTCTCGCAGAATGCGCCATGAAGCGAAGCGAGGACGGTACGGGTCGAGTTATGTGCTGTATCGAAGAACATAAGGTGTGACTGAATCTTGAACGCATCTAAGGTCCCTCATGGTTAGCAGTCTACGCTTCACGTTAGGGCAAGGTTAGCTACGCGACTCACTAAGGACTTTGCGTTGAAAATTCTGGCCAGGTGCGCGCCCGAAGTCGACGGTGAGTGAAGCGGCAATATCTAGTTTGCGTCAGAATTGCAATACCACAGCCGGGATCGTCGCAATACTTACCAACACCTAGGTCCCTCTGACGATCTTTGGTAATGTCCAGAGTTTGGCAGTCAATATGAAGCCCGCAGTAAGGAAACCCAGACCCTTGGTCCATTTTGTAGACATCCCCACCGTTACACCACATGTCAAAATTGACAAGCGTCTTCTTGGGATTAACCATAACGCCATACTCAGGGAGCCCGCGGTGCATCGTATCCACGAACTTGATGGCCTTATCCCTATCAAGTGTAATCAGGAGAAAGTCGTCGATCAGCCTTAGCAAGAGAGTATCTGGCCCTACTAAGAAGCCGAGGTGCTTTCTCTCCAGGTCGGCATAGAAGTAGTTGCATAGAAATGACGACAACACGGATCCTTGGGGAATCCCAATCTTCTGCCGATAGTACCTCTTGCCCACCTTGACGAGGTTCTGCTCCACATGCTGTGTCAGTAGACTTAGGAGCTCTTGGACACTATGCGTCTTTTGGGCAGCGCTGTCCACGAAAATCGTGTTCTTCTTCTTGCCAGCTAGGTCTGTCTCGAGTCGTTCCGAGAAATCTGAGGTATCTCCATCTCGGAGCGCGGTTGCGTGCCACCGACGGATAGCTTTGGTGGCGGTCCTGTTTCCCTGCAGCTCGGCTCGCTCACCGGGCTTCACCTCAACGTGCTTTGCGACAGTGTATTTGGCTTGGCTGGGCACCGACCCCATTAGGTTGACCACTGCAGCTTGCGGGATCGTGTCGAAGGCAGCCTGGACATCCACCTTTGCAAAGTACAGCCTACCGTGATTGGGGCCCAAACCCTCCTTGAATGTTTTCAAACGGGAGTAGATGTCACTGACAGAGAACATGGTGGAGCCTAGCTTGGAGGGGTTGAGGGTCTGGACGTGTTAGCTTGGCTTCTTAATACAATCGTCTTAATCTTCACTTGCCTTCTCCAGCTTCAGTAGGGTGTGAACCGGCCCGAGGATTGAGTTGATACTGGGCCCAAGGAGCTTGTTTGTCCCTTGTGTTAAAGCTCTTCGCCTTAAGTTCGTGATGGGTCGCAACTTGTCACCCTTTGGCAACAGACGAATCTGGCTGAACCCAAGCCGCCTTGACTGCAATGTTCGCAGAGCATCGTCTAACTTGACTTCCTCAAACATGCCCTCCTTAAGTTTCGCCATTGAGGGCTCGGCGATGTATTTCCAGATCTCATGCCGAAAATAAAACACTTGATATCTGTGAGAATTCGACTCTGTAACGTAAAAGTTACTGCGAATTAGAGGGATCAAAAGTGAGTCAAATAGATAGTATAGAAATTCGTGAAAGATTTCATGACGTTTGGCAGTGTCCGTTTGGCTTGGTTTCTGGGTCCCATGGCCAAGAGGTTGAAGCCAAGAAATGTCTGTCATCTGCAAGAATTTAAGAACAATTAGAATAGAACTTAGAAGCTAATGATTTCAAGCACTCACCTTCAAATCCTGAGAAATCTCATGGAGCGACATGGTCTCGAAGCGCCTCAACTTGACGAAATGATCGATCTTTAGCAGAATCATGGACTTATTGTGGGTTCGCGTTTCGCCATCACCCCATAATTCGTTTGGGATCATCTTTGACAGAACAGCTTGACAAAACGCCGAGACTTGATGTAATGGAGTCGCTAGCTCGACCAAGGAGCTATACCTCAGCGAAGGAGACGGCTGAGTGCCAGGCTGTGTTTTGCGATACTGTTTCTTCATCGTTCGCCGACCCTGAGTTGACATGGTCGTCTGGAGGGGCTTTTCCTTGTGGGATGAAACAGAGTCCCACTTCTGGACCACTTTCCGATTTCGACTTTGCACGTCAAAGGCGCATGGGCAGTAATGCCTAAGGAGCTCAATGAAGGAACAACGGCCATGCTGAACTTGAAGTCGCTCTACTAGCCGTTCCACATCACCGCGTAGCCTCTTTGGTATTTTCGGCAGTTGGCGGTCTTGTTTATCAGGCTCTTGGGGGAAAGTAAGCTTGATTTCCCCTTCCCTTGACGTGTAGTCTTGGAATCGCTGTGCGGTCTGTGAGGTATCGACCTGGGAGGTGAAGACATTGTGCAATCCGAATTGACGAGGGAAAATGTACATCATGATCTTGATGGTATTGCGTCGATGTTCCAGTTCGCTTTTTAAACGATCTGCTTCGTCGGGACTAGTACTTTTTGGCGTGCGAGCACATCGATTAAGAACATCTACAGCGGATTAGCAACATAGAGATAGTGTGACATTAGGATCACAGTACGGATATGCTTGAACCCTGGCTGGACCAGCCCCTTTGCACCGAGGGACGGTTTTGCGTAGAAGATTCTACTTCTCACCAACGTGATTTCCGCCGGTTTTCGACATGTAGGTGATCCGGCCGTCCCTGCAAATTTCGTGCTTCCAGGAAGATTAAGCTCGAATAAAGGAATACCTGCAATGGTGAGTGAGGGCCGACGCAAGGGACCAGAGGGACTGTCTAACCACTCAGCTGACGATAGTTGCGGAAGCCGACTTGAAGAGGCATGTAGATGGACCCATCGAGCAGGAGGTCAATCATCATCTTCTCGCCAGACTGGCCGAGAAGTGCCAGCAGTTGCGGCCACGGGGGCTCCCGGAGTGCCTCGACGCTTGAGTTTGGGTACAAACTGAAAAGACCGGGAATTGTGACCCCGCCCTGGTCATCTGGAGCAGCACCTCGCCTGAACCCATCGCACAGTAGATGCTTCGGTCGCTTGCCTGCCTTGAGCTCTCTCGAGAAAAGGAGCCAGATGACAAAGTCAACAATCTATCTCCGAGTCAGTCGTGGGGCGACGTGCAAAAGAAGGAACCACAAACCTCAGACTGTGAATAAATAGACTTAGAAAGGCCATCGGATATAGTCACATTCGACTCATCTCCTTTCTGGGAGAATGATACCCATTGCTCCCACCTTGTGTCTTGTTGATCGACTCGAGGTTGGTGGGTACACACAAGTGAAGAATCTAGGAGATGAACCAGCTGTGACTCCGTTTCTCCCAATTTTTCCTCAAGGCCTAAGGAAGTTATTTTTCTTCGTCTGAGACGAGAGCTGCGTGGAAGATCTGCGAGAAGGTGTTCTCGCAGCGTCGTAACTCGGGCATAGCAACGGTCTAGGAGATCCCGTCGTACAGGCGCATCACAGCCCGAAATTTTTGCTTTCTTGGTGTCTGACGCGTCATTGCAGTCGTTCTTTCGCTTTGAGTTGTAGGCCATGGTAACGAAAATTCGGTTGTGCACACACGTCGCGGCGGCTGGGGTGTTCATTCAGCAGCTATCGTGTGTTGTAGTCGAGCGGCGCGCCACAAGGTGGAGAGATACCACCGACTTAGGTTAGTCGCTCAGGTATCCACCAGTGGCTTAGCCGGGGGTGATGTGGCTGACCAGTCTCGGGGGCTTGACCAGATCCGGTTAAGCGGCCAAAGCGTAGCGGCTCCGGCGTGCTTCAGGTCCAGCAGAGTGGCGCTTACTCACACTTGACGGATATCTCGAAGACTTCACGCAGGTACGAAGTACAGCATCTCATCAGGCAATGTGATGAGTCGGGGCGATCTTATGTTGCTAGTGAGAAGGAGGTCTTTTGTGCGGGATGAGAGCAGATGCAGAGATGTAGAATGGACTCGATTCTGCATCCAGCAGCAGGACCGGCAGCACGGAGGCCAACCGCCCGCAGCGATACAACCAACCTGCTATGTATCTACATAGTACCAAGACAAACGTACATTGGTGATGTGCTAGATGGTACGATCGATTGAATTGGATGATTTACATGGGTCCCCGGATCTACAACCACGTCGTCTGGACTCCGGAGTCTGGAGTATCAGTAGACAAGGGCAATTTAACAGATTTTCCTTCTTCATCTGGTCGGGGATACCGGGCGAGTCTGGAGCAGAGGGAATTTGATTCTCAGCTGCTCAGCACAGGACACGACAATGGACAATGGCCGAACGCACACGACCAGGACCGGGGCATGTCAACAGGCTCACGGCCATCCTGAATCTTTATCGTCAGGGGCATCAGAGCTTCCAGGGATGGACACGAGGCAGACAGGCCTGGCAGACAGGGATCCCAATGTCTCTGGAATAGAAATTTGATCCATCGCAACCGTTGCTAGGACAAAGGATCCGTCGCATGACGAGTTTTCCCCCCACCTTGAACGTGTGAGGGAGGAAGCTCCTGGTACGTACGCGGGGAGCAGCACGGGAGACAGACGGGAGGGATCGAGAAGTGTATTCGTACCTGCTTTCGTACGAAGTACGAAATGGATACAAGTTGGAATTCGGAGGTCGGAGGTCGGAGGCTCGGGAGCACACGAGGCAGGGAAAAGGGGGGAGCACGACATGAGGGAGACTTGCAGGTGGCCTGGGGTAACGTCTGGGATACGGCAACATCCAATATTCAATGCCCAGCCAAAGAGACGGTGTTTCGATGGGAATGGAGAGGTCTCGGTGTCCGCGTAATAGATTGATGGCGGTCCTCATGCTCAGTGGATGATCGATAAGCGGCCGCTAGAGAGGCCGCTGGAACCCCCTGGAAGCTGAAGGTCACTGGATGGTGGCGCTGGGCTCGACGGGGCTGGACTGGACTGGACTTGATGATCGGCCGGCCAAACACGACCACACGAGACTGGTTCGTGAGGGCGAGGCAAACGGCGAGGCCCCTAGAGGCGAGAGGGATTGGATCACTGCGGCTGCTAAGGGGAGAAAAAGAGGATTCTCTTGATGCGGCCCAGCGGTTGGCGTTGCAGCTTCTGAGGTGCGTTGGCCAATGCGGTGTTTAAGACCACTGTCACATTCCACCCGCTAAAACGCATGGCCATGCCCTGCTGCGCTCCAGCCACGGGGGATTGTCTAAGGCCTCGAACCCCTGGAGGACGGCCCGCCTACGTTGTAGTAATTATGTGCTACTACACCCGACCCGACGCGACCTCACCGGGCTGGGCTGCGTCCTTCCATTGTGAATGCCACCGAACAGGAGTAATGGGCGACCACACTGGAAGGCGCACGCACCCACACCCATCGCACAGCGCCTTACCGAGCTTGGTTTGTACCCGGGCCTGGCTGTGCCCTGCTTCAGGTACAGGACATGAGAGCACATCATCCTGACGTCTGTTCAGTCGAGGTGGTGAGATGCATCTCGCGAATTGCTAGCTCCTCCTGCACTAATAACGGCCTGCAGGGGACGATTCCCGGGCTACTGTACTTGGCTCGAGTCCAGTATCCTTTTGCTGTCCAATCCTACAGTGTCTACTTATCCCTACAGGCATACATAGTACTATGTACAACGCCGCGGGTTACGATCCACTAACTAGCCCCCAACCACATCCTGTCTGCAGTCCCAAGAGCATGTTGATTGTTCAATGATGGTTGGTTGCACGTAGTAAAACTTGCATCCATCCGTACTACTTCGCACTTCGCCTGTGCCTGGGCGGATGTACCTCGCCGAGTCCTTCCCACCGAGCGTGAGCTTTCACTCAGTCCCGTGCGGTGCCTGAGGACGAGCGACGGGACGGATGGAAGGGACGGGATGGCCAAAAGCAGCAAGGCGCCGCAGCGTTTGCACCCGGTCCACGTCGTGCAGGGCCGCAGGGTCGCTGCACAAGCTCACCTAGTGAAGAAACGGCCCAGTGGAGGGGGGCTTTTCCAGGTCCCATCCATTGCCTTTTGGGCTCCTGAGTGGCCTGTGTTAGGCTTGGTGCTTATGCTTGATTTGTGCCGGTCCTCCAGGGCCGGTTCTCCAGTGGGAAATCTAATCCCCATCATGGATACCTGAGCATCGGATCCCATCCGCTCTAGCAATGCTTCTTCGTGCAGCACCTAATTATTCGGCACTACACCCATTAACCAGTGTGCGTTGTGCCAGCATCCCCCCGTTGCCTAGTCCCCCAGTCCACTCCCGTCACCTTTTTTCATCCATCCCTCCCGTCGGCCTTGCCTTAGGTCTCTCTCTCTCTATAGTGGCCCCTCGAGTCCTTGGTTCTTCACTTCAGGTGGTCCACGGTCCCGTCCTCCACTGTCCCCGTCCCTACTGCTAGTAAGCTCAAACTAGTACTGCTCGCTGCACTTCGTACCTGAGGTACTCACCACCCACTTCACTCCTCCGTACCCGTACCGTCCATCCCGTCCAGTCTCCGTAACGTATCTGCCGACTGCCAACGCCAACGCCAGCTCTCACACCTACAGGGACACCACCACCTTCAACACCCACACGCCAACGCCAACGCATCGATGCTCGCTGCATGGGTCTCTAGCCCCCCGTCCAGTCGTCGAGCCTGACCGATGCTCAGGCCACCATGGACAACCGCATGGATATGGACCTCCAGGCGGGCCTCCAGGACCTCCAGGCCGTCGACTCGGGTCCAACAAGAGGAGCCCTTGTCGAGCCTCACCATCACAACGCACAGCACCACTCCCAGCGACATCGCCTCCCACATCCTCGCCCTGAGCACTACAATCTCAATCACGATCACAACCACGACCGCGTATACGACCACGACCGCGCCCTCGCCCACTCCCACGCCCACGCCCACGCCCACGAAACCCACCCCCAACACGGCGTCCACGAGCTCCCGCTCCGCCATCACCACGCCCAGCTGCCCCGACCCGATTACCACCAGCTCAACCTCTCGCCGCTCTCTCAGCACCTCGACATCGACGTCGACACTGGCTTCGACGACCCTGGCGCCCGCTCTCCTGCGACCTACGCCGCCGCCAACCTGGACTCTGTCTCCTCGAACGCCCACCATGCATTTACCCCCGTGAATCCCGACGACTTCTACAAGAGCTACCGGGCCCTTCACCTCAACAGCAATCCCGACACCCTCCCCATGGCCGCCGCCTCCTCTCCGCGTCCGTCGTTACGTTCCAACGGCGATGGCACCACCCCCAAGCACCCCGTCATGTCCCCAAACCGAGCGACAGCGCGGTCGGCGTCGAATCCCGTCGACAGCAGACCTACCGCCGCGGGCTACAAACCCGGCGGCTCCCATCCAAGCGTGAGCGACCTCAAGAAGCGCTTCGACCAGAACGGCGCTAGTGCATCGTCTATCCCTCGTGCTCCTGTATCGTTGTCCACTGCAGCAAGGTCCAGGCGAGATGCCGCTGCCAGCACACAGCCGCGAAACGGTGCAACGTCCTACTCAACCCTGCGTGGCCGCGCCGGCACGTCAAATCCTGCCTCGTCGTCGTCGTCGCCTCGTTCACAGAGATCGAAATTTGTCGCCGAGGATCAGGTGTCGAGCAATTCTCAATCTTTTGCCAGCCGCATCGGAAAGCCTCGAAGTGTCGTTAGCGGAAAATCAAATGCATCCAAGTCAATGACCAGTGCCGCCCCAAAGTCCCCACCTCAACCATCTCCTTCTTCCCCCACTCCACTACGCTCGCAGGGCTTGCTGTTTGGTGAAGTTCTCCCCGAGCAACACGATGCCTTAACCGCGGGGTATGGAATCGAGGGTACCCAACCGCGCAGGACATCAGAATCTACCATATCCCATTCCTGGACCCACCAACGAAGCCTATCCGACCCCGATGTCGAACCTTCGTCTCCTACCAGCTGGTACCGCAGCCTTAACGGTGACCCTGTCGAAGAGCAGCCTCGCCGGGAGCCTGCCCAGAAGGGGCATGTTCGCTCGCAGAGTGATGTTCCCATATCAAACTCAGAACTTCCCGTCACTCGCAGCAAACAGCCCTATCGAAAACCTCCCACTAGCGGCTCGTCCAAACTTCCACGATCCGTGAGGAAACTAAACAGCCCGACCCCGAGTCAGTCCCCGACACGATCAAACTCTCCGTCCACCGTCAAACGGCCGCCGACAAACGGTCGGGCATCGAGGGCGGGCACACAAACCACTCGAGCGAAAACTCCGACTTCTCGAGCTAAAACACCAACGCAAACCCCATCGGGACGAAAACAAGCACCTCGAGCTCTGGTTACACCAACCAGCAACACACGGCTTCAGGCCAATATAATCGCCCCTCTTCCCAAGCTCTCCCCCCCGCTAAGAAGCTCCCGTCCACGCCAACCAGTTTCTGTGGCCAGTACGGCGAGTTCTCGGATGAAGGCGATAGAGAGGGCCAGGTCTCCAAATCCCTCCCGGCCACCATCCAGGATTGCTGAGTCGACCACCCGGCGGCGAAAGATCTCTGTCGGTCCCATTGACTTTGAGAAGCGACGAGAGGACATTCGGCTTGCGTATAGTAAGTCTATCCGCGAGAGTCAAGCTGTCGAAGCGCGACAGAAGGCCGCAGACCGACGACGCAAGGAGATGGAGGCGGCTGCAAAGGCCAAGGCTTCCGCTGCCGCCATTGCCACTGCCACTAGCACTTCCACCACACCGACTCTAGAACCAGCCGCGCTGGACACATCCGACATCCCGCCTGTCCCAGCCATTCCGGATGCCGTGGCTCACCCGGATGTCTTGCATATTGATACCGATAACGAGGTTGAGAAAGTGGTCGAGCACACTGTGGAGGCTCCCGAGGGACACCCATCCCCCTTCATTGAAGACCCCTTGATGTCTCCTTCTGACATCGCTGCCGCGTTACCTCCGGATGCCCTAATGATATTTATGGATCCGAATGCCGAGTCCGAGCCTCATACCCCCCAGCCCACTGGACACAGTTTCGACTCCCCGACGCTTGGCGTTCCTGGAAGCTTCCCTCCAATGAGTCCCCCGGCCACCACCGATGAAAGGCCTCAGACCGCTGTGTCGCAGGCATCAGCATCGACCGAGTTTGACAATGAGACTCAAACAACCCCGCCGGTGCAAGCCCAGTCTCCCTCGGAAGTTCCCATCACAATCACCAAGCCGCCTAGTCCACGGCCATCTAGTCCACCCCAAACCCGGATAGAGTACCAATATCCATTTCAGGATGAACCCGAATCCCCGGCTATACCGGAAACTAGCCAAGACACAGTCCAAGAATCACATGTGCCAACTCCATCACAACCTCATATCCAATCGCCCGTGGTTCCTGGGGCATTTAACGACGATTTAGATGTAGAACACAAATCTCCACAGAAAGTCCAATCACCCTTCGAGGCTACCATTACCATTTTACCTCCACCAGATGACGCAAGGCTAGACGACAACCCCGAAGAAACGATCCCCTTCCCCCGCATTGAACCCAATTACGAGTCGGATTGTCAGTCGGAGTCGGACCACGACGGGGGCGATGGGCAGCGTGATCACCATTACGACGACGGCGAGATTACCGATGATTGCACGGAAGAGACGGACGATCACAATGTAACAGAGGACTGCCGTTCAGAATTACATTTCGATGACCAGGTTTCTTCACACAGGGCATCTACCTGCGAGTCCTCCGATGCTGGAGCAGCAGAGGACTTGGAATATCCCGTCTATGACCACCAGCACCTGGACACTGCCAGGAATCTCATGGTGCCGTCGATGTCAGGAGCTGATAGGACCAGCCAGCAATCGACCTGGACGGATTTCTCTGTTGATAGCCCCCGAATATCGGACGTTGGGAGATCTCCCGCAATACCGAACTACTATGATGATGAAGATGATCCCTCATCGCATGGTCATGTAACCATCTTCGAAACCAGGTCGATTCAGAGGGAGAGCCGACCCACGTCTCGACTACAAGACGGTTATCCACCTAACCAATTCGATCCTCGTCCGTCAGTTGACTCGGCTAGATCGTCTTACCTCGGAATTCACTTACCGGAACTTGACACCGGGGATGGGTTTTCTATTCCCTATCTTGCTCGAACAGGGAGCCTGAATTCAGCGCATGTCCCGTCACCGAATCACGAACCACCAGCAGTCCCTACCCCCATATCTGGCTCTGCGTGCAATTCCCAGAGGACCTCGGCCGTCTTCTACGAACCTTCGCAGAGTGGAAGTACATTCGTCGGTTCCGAGCGCGGATCTGAAGAGTACATGCACATGATGGCAACCCCCCAATCGATGGACACCGCTTCTCTAGCCACTCAAGATCAATACTTCGCTGGCGCAGTACCTGCGGAGAGTGATACGAAGTTGGACGCCCAGGCCAAGGGTGGACCTACCGGAAAAGAGCGACACCGCCTCATTCAGCGTCGCAACGTCATTAAGGAACTTCTTGATACTGAGGCCGTGTTTGTCAGGGACATGAACATTGTCGAAGAGATCTACAAAGGAACGGCGGAGGCTTGCCCCAAGTTGGACGACAAGACCGTCAAGCTGATCTTCCGAAACACTGATGAGATTATCGATTTCCACACATCCTTCCTCGCCCAGATCAAGGATGCTGTCTCCAGCGTTTACGCGCCGCAAGGTCGACGTTCAGTTCTATCGCGGGAGGGCTCGTTCATGTCCGAGCCTGGCCAATTCAATGCAGCGGATATTGATGATTCAAAGGATCGTTGCACGGCCATTGGACCCGTTTTCAAGGCCAACATGGAAAAGATGAAGTTAGCACATGAGGGCTTCTTAAGAAACAGTGACCACGCGGCAAAGAGTCTCATTCAAATTCAGCAAGATCCCACAGTCCAAGTGTGGCTCAACGAGTGCAACGAGGTCGCGAAGGACTTGACCGCTGCGTGGGATTTAGATTCACTGCTAATCAAGCCGATGCAGCGCATCACGAAGTATCCAAACCTGATCATCACTCTATTACACCACACCCCGCCGGACCACCCCGACCGAGAGGCCCTGAACGAGGCCAAGGACATTCTCGAGACGGCCATCATCGAGATCAACAAGACCAAGAAAAACTTTGAGCTCGTTGGTCAAATAGTTGGCAGGAAACGAAAGGAGTCTGACGTCAAAGCTGGTTTCGCCCGCGCTTTTGGGAAGCGAGTCGACAAACTTCAGGCATCTGGCAATCGTCCTGCCGAAGACGCCGAATATGCAAAGCTAAACGAGAAGTTTGGAGACGACTATCTACGACTGCAAGTTGTTCTCCGAGATGTTGAATTCTACACCAGACAGGTGTCTTCCTACGTCCACGAATTCCTTCAATACCAATCGTCGATTGAGTTGGTCATGAGATTCCAGCCCGGAAGCTATCCCGAGTTGGAAGCAAAGTGGGTCCAATTCAACATTTCGATTCGGGACTTGGAGAAGGTCGCCCTTGAGGACCACGTAAGTCAACCCGATGCTCAAGTCGAACGAGATACTTATCCATTTCGCAGTTATCCCAGGTCCGAAAGCACGTGATTGAGCCTTTTGAACTCGTCATCAAAGCCTACGGCAATCCCTCACTTGCGATGAAGAAGCGGCAAAAGCGCCGTGTTGACTACGAGAGATACGAACAGCTGAAGCGTGGAGGCAAGAACCCTGATGCAAAGCTCAAGGAGCTGGTCGAGCAGTATGATGCCCTCAACGACACTCTCAAGAAGGAGCTTCCAAAGTTGTCTGTCCTGACGGAAAAAATCGGCAACATCTGCCTGAGCAATTTCGTCAACATTCAGGTCAACTGGTATTCTATCTGGAAAGAAAAGATGAAGGTGGTGCTGGGCGACTGTCCCGACGTGCCCGAGCTCAAGGACATCGTGACTACCTTCCAACGGGATCATCCATATGCGCAGGAGCAATTCGCCAACATTGGGATCCTGAACCCCACGTACCGGGGACGAGCGTCACAGTCGACGACGCGTAGCACTGACGAGTCTTCGTCACTCAAGATGCGATCACGGCCGTCAGAGAGCGAGTCACGGGGCAGAGGCCAATCAATCAATGGCGATCAGGCGCCGATGCTGCCCGCTCCCGACTTCAAGCGCCACAGCGGCTCATTTGCAATATCCCCGGCCAGCACTGGAGCGGGAACGATTCCCAGTCCTCACCACTACTATTCCCGGGATTTCTATGCCGGCATCGGTGGTCATCAGCATGGTGCGGTCTCGCCATTGTCACCAAACGTGCCGGAAAGTATGAGGTCAATGGCTGCCTCAACAAGGCCGAGCACAGGGCGCAGCTTCGATTCCGGGAACATTCCGAGACAGAGCACAGAGTCGGCGCCTCAACCTCATATTCGAGATTCAAACACATCGTACAGCTCCATCACCCCAGCACTGGAGAACAGTCGCAGGTTCTCGGGCATTTTCCACTCTGCACTGCCGTTACCAGATGGACCTGAGGAGAGTCAACGATCTTCACGAGCTTCATCGCGCGAACGTGCTCCCGCAACGGACGGATACAATGTACTCTGGCTGGCTGCTTCACTGTTCGAGTTCAACATTGTTGCCACCAAGCATGAGGCTGGCTACCCTTACCTGATATATCAGGCTGGCGAGGTGAGTGATTGCGTTCAAGGATGCGTGATGGGATGTGTGTGCTAACAGTGGGTGCAGATTTTCGACGTCATTGCCGAGAAAGGCGAGCTATGGCTAGCAAAGAACCAGGATGATCCAGTCGATCGGGTTGGATGGATCTGGTCAAAACACTTCGCAAAACTGGCGGATTCATAAAGTACAAGGAAACCTGGGCACAGGCGTTGGCGCGCAAGGAGCAAAACCAGGCGATGGATTAATTCGACCATCGCACTACGTAATGCATCAAAGATGATATGTACCAGGACACAAGAAAGGGAGAGGCGTTTTGTTCCACGGACTTGCGATCAAAGACACAAGGGGGAAAATGAGGTTTCAGCAATGAATTTTCCGGGCTCTTTTTTTTTTTTTGGTTTCGCTTCACTACTGCTTTTCTTCCAGTTGTTTTTATCGTCTTCTTCCTCCTTCTCCTCCTTCCCTTCCTCCCCCTCCTCTTCTCCTGCTTCTCGTCCCTCCTTCACTTCTTTTTCTTCTACTTCTGCAGCTCTTCGAACTGCCTTTTCTGCCTGCTTTGACTCGTTCAAAATTTTGTGCTTTTTTCGCTTCTCTTGCTTAATTCGGCTTTTCATTTGTTTGGCACTTTTTTACTATGTCCTCGGAGGATAAGTTAAGGGCACAGGCAGGGGCCAGACGGAGACGAGAGTGTTGAGATGGGGACCGCCTAGAGAATCGAGAGTTTAGGGGGAGGTGATGAAGGAAGGGAGCTCGGCGTTCAGAACAAAATACCACACGCGTATGTAAGATTTCGGATGTTGCGGCCAGATGGACATGGCAAAAGCAGTGGGCAGGACTCATATCGGTAGCTGTCCAAGATAGAGTAGGAGGGAAGGGACGGTGACCGGGATTATGGGTGAATATTTCAGAAATATTTCACCCAATGATAAAGGATGTATACTGTGTGTGTGCTACGTAGAGCAATCCTTGCGTATAGATGTCGTGGTGCGTGGCTATTGTATGTCTTCGTATGACAACGATGTAAGGATGAGGCTCGTTTTGAGGCTTAGTGACAGCCCTATGGCTGTCTCCGTCCCAATTAATTAGAGGCTGAGCTACGGTGACTAGTGCCATGCTATCACTGCCCACAGCATGTCACAACCGCCTTCGCCTTGAGTTCTCTGCGTGATCTCAAACAGTAGACTTCCAGACTGGGCGGGTACAGTACAACATGTTAACTTACACCGCATTAATATTAATAGAAACAGCCGAGGAGGTTTTCTAATTGAGTTAGGCATATAATATGATCGACAATAAGTGGAGGATTGCATTGATGATCGGCTTGTGAAAGAACGGCTGTGCTAACGACCCCAGATCTACGTTTATTAAGGGAAGCTAACGTACGCTTGTAAGCTGGACTTGGTACGGGGCCCGCTCCCCGCCAAACCAGAAACGGAACACGAGGCCGCGTAATTACTTCGCACTGTTCATCATCTCCCCTGTAAAGGGAAGGGGAAAGGTACCGTGGACTCCCACCCCCAAGATCAACGACGCGGCTCGAATAATCCCTTGTCATCCACTTCCATCCGTCGCTTCCTGGAGCCAAGCCAAGCCGAAGCCAGGCCCAGATCCGAACAATTAAACCCGTCGGCGAGCATTTCCATGACCCACCCAATCCGACATGGCCGCGACAAGCTCGCCGCTACAGGAGCAACGTCGTCATAGTAGCAGGACCACGACCGCTGAGGCCAGCAACACCAACAGCAGCTCCACGACTCGCCAACAGCATCAACACGACGCCGGCCAGAGCTCGCGCTTCCTTGCTCCCGCCTCCGCCTTCGCCTCTGCCTTCGCCTCTGCCGCCGCCGCCGTGTCTACCTCCGACCGCCCAACTCCCATCACGGCCTCGTCTGCCTCGTCCTCCTTCGTCTCCGTGTCGGCCCCCCAGTCATCCTCCCCCGAAGCATCGCCCTCCCTCCTGGCTTCGGACTCGCCATCGCCTTTGCCTTCGCCCTTGTCCGCTGCCCACTCGCAACCCGTGTCCATTGACGCGCCAGCTTCATCCCGCGAGTCCTCTCCGGTACTGCAAAGCCCGTCCTCAGCCAGCACCGGCGCGAACCGTCTCCGTTCTCCGACTCGACAAGACTTCGAGACGCCCCGCGACAGACGCGACTACGCGGACAACGACAACGACGGCATCGACCACGACAGCATCGACCACGACCTCTACCACCCGGCCAACATGGCCAGCTGGGCGGGACAACCGGCCGTCAGGGGCAGCTCTGAGGCGGCACGCATGGTGCTCCTGACTTTTGTCACCGTTGGCATCACGTATGTTCAAGCCCCTCGTATCGCATCCGCCAGTATTCGTGGGAACCGGCCCAGCTAATTCTCCCTCGCTCACAGCTTCACATGGGGCATCGAAATGACCTGTTCGTCCCCTTCACTCCCATCCCCTCGTCCTGTCGAGTCCAATTGCTAAGCTAAGCCTGCTCCAGACTGCACTCCATACCTCCTCGATCTTGGGCTCACCAAGAGCAATACTTCCCTTGTCTGGATCGCCGGCCCTTTATCCGGTCTCATAGTCCAGCCCGTTGTCGGCGTCATCGCCGACGAGAGCAAGTCGAAATGGGGTCGTCGGCGACCTCTCATGGTCATCGGCGCCATCATTGTCGCCGCCAGCCTTCTGATACTGGGCTTCACACGCGAGATCATCGGGCTGTTCATCCACGATGACAAGGCGGCTAGGATGCCGACCATTGTGCTAGCCGTCCTAGCCATCTACGTCGTCGACTTTGCCATCAATGCGGGTATGTAATGCCGTTGGAACGCCAGCTCTGGAAGTCTACTCGGTCATGTGCTAAGAACAGCCTAGTCACGTCATGTTCGAAGAGTCTGATTGTCGATACACTTCCCATAGAGAAACAACAATCAGGTGCAGCATGGGGTAGGTGACCTGAATCGACCCAGAACATACCCTCGACTAACAGCATCCAGCGAGTCGCCTATCCGCCGTGGGCCATGTAATCGGATACGGTGCCGGGGCGGTTGACCTGGTCAGTATCTTCGGCACAACCCTTGGTGATACGCAGTTCAAGCAACTCTCCATCATCGCGACTATTGCTATACTTAGCTCAACAGCCGTCACCTGTTGGTCCGTTACAGAGCGAGTGCTCGTGACATCCACGCCTGCCAAGCACCATGGCCGCTTCAAGGTCTTCCGCCAGATCTACTCAACGCTTTTGCATCTCCCCCCTCGCATCCAAGCCATCTGTTGGGCCCAGTTCTGGGCCTGGATCGGCTGGTTCCCATTTCTCTTCTACAGTACCACCTGGATCGGTGAGACGTACTTTCGATACGACGTCCCCGCCGACGCGAGGAAATCGGAAGACACGCTCGGCGCTATTGGCCGCGTAGGTAGCACCTCTCTCGTCATGTATTCCATGATTACATTCGCCGGTGCTTGGATCTTGCCGTTGCTTGTTCAGTCGCCCGAAGACAACTCGTTCACCCATCGGCCGCCGCAGGCTATTGCAGGGCTCCTGGCACGCTTCAGCAAGATCAAGCCGACCCTACTGACAGCTTGGATGGTTGGACACCTGATGTTTGCCGGGGCCATGGCCCTGGCGCCTTTTGCGACCAGCTTCCGTTTCGCAACAGTGCTAGTCTGCATCTGTGGAATGTAAGCTTCGTCATCGTCATGTTGGATGCTACCAATGCTAATGGATTTCCAGTCCCTGGACGCTTGCCATGTGGGCACCTGTCGCTTTTCTCGGCGTCGAGGTCAACAAGCTCAGCAGTAGTGGGAACGAAGCTGTATACCGTCGTATCTCCGATGGATTGGACATCGAGCTCCACGACCTTGATTCCGACGACACCCCTTTGCATCTGGAGCATGGCCCAGACGCCGATCTGGCCCCTACAGCCTCTACTGGGGAGCTGTCGGGCATCTATTTCGGCATTCTCAACATTTATACCACGCTGCCGCAGTTCCTGGGCACCTTCATCTCCACCATCGTCTTCGCTATCCTGGAGCCCGAAAAGAGCTCGGAAGACGGGGTGCCCTCTGACCCGGAAGGACCAAATCCCATTGCCGTGTGCTTATTCATCGGGGCCATGAGCACGCTGGTTGCGGCGTACATGACACACAAACTCAAGGTTTTATAAGATGCGATTTGTACGTTTTATGTCGATGTAAGATAAGTCGGACCGAGTTCAGGGTCTAGGATTGTGGAGTTGGTTTTCTTGGGTTTATTATTATGGACGGGACGTTGGTATACATTGGCGCACAAATGTTAGAGAGAGATCCTGGCAAGCAGCAGCTGTCGAGTCAGCGAGGTCCCGCGGGACGGGAACTGACGTCACAATTCTCACGGAACGTGCCCATACTCTAGAGAAAGAGGGTCGTTCAATAGCAAAAAGCCACCGTCGAATGTTCGCTTCCAATCATGGGGAGAATAAAATATGTCCACGCTGTCTCATATACAGGAGAAAATAAGATAAGGGTCGCTCCGGGGGGGGTATCCTCTCAACATCCTCCTCCACCTCCTCCTCGTCATCGTCGTCCAACTTGGCATCCTATTGCCCAATGTAATAGCCGCGCTATCGCCGTTCCAGGTGGCTACTTGTCCTTGTCGTTCTCATTCTCCGAAACCTTTTCCCACTCATCCTCAGTACTGGCGCTCGACTGGGTGCCCGGCCCGGGACGGTGCGTCACCTCGCCCCGGGGATCAAGCGGCTCTAGGCCCGCAACAGCGGGGGCACCGGGAGCGGGTGCGGCGGCCGAGGCCGGGGCAGGGGCGGTCTTGATGGGGGGAGCGGCGGACTCGACCTCGGTCTCGGTCTCCTCGTCGCCGTCGGACGGCTGCTGGTGCCTGTCGCCCTCCTTCTCCTTCAGCCTGGCGGCCTCCTCGCGCTCGCGGGCCTGGACGGCGTACAGCTCGGTGGCGAACCAGTTGATGCTCCACCACAGGCCGGCGCACAGGACGGAGAGGATGATGCAGTGGATGCTGCGGGTGGCGAGCAGCAGGAGGAAGAGTGTGACCTGGAGGGCTGCGAAGGAGGCGTTGGTGGCCTTGAGGATGGAGGGCGTAGGGCCCGGGGTGAAGACGGACTCCCAGAGCTCGACGAAGAAGGAGGACATGGTTTCGGTGGTTTCGGGGGCGGTCTTTGTGTTGGGTTGGGTTGGGTCGAGTCAGGCGGATGTGATGGGGTATTATTATGCGCCGAGCCGGAGGGGCGGGGGAGCTTCTCTGGGTCGCGAGGAATTTATAGTCGTGGCCGGAGGTTTGGGTTATGTGTTCGTTGGATGGGATCGCTGCCTGGCCGCGCTGCGGTTTTCGTTCAGGCGGGCGACTTGACGACGTTTTGCAGGTGAAAAAACAAAAGGCTAGCTAGGTCGATGGTAGTACGAAAAGCAGACTGACTGACTGCCAGGGCGTGTTTTGTTTAGCTCAGCTTGTGGATGGATGTCATCCGAACGTCAGTGGGGTAACCGCGCTGGCGGGAAGACGCGTCCTTGGTACTAATAAACGTGGCCACAAGGGGAAAATGAATATCAATTAGTGAGTTAAGATACGTAAAAAGAGGACACACATACCTGTTCCCTCTTTTGAGTAGTACTAAAAAAATAAAAAATAAAAAAGGGAAAGCTGGCCTTTTTGTGAAGGGAGCAAACAGCAGGCAGCATTAGTGACAGTGAGGGGGGAGAGGGGAGAGCGGGAGGGAGGGGCAGCAATGTCACTCAGCGTCAACGTATGGATTACATAATGTCCTTGGCAAAACCTCGCAGCTCTAGGGTAGGCCGCGTTGAAAATTCCCAAATGGCGGGTTTTTGGGGGCCATGCACCAAGCCAACAGCAGGCGCATGACATGGAGACCTACCTTAGGCTACTTCGTGCTTGGTAGTGGCCGTCGCGGGTGCTGCGAGCAGTGAAGCCCAAGCCCAATCAACCAAAGCCGGGTCTCGCTCTCATCCATTCCCTCAGCCTGCCTCGCGGTTCTCTCCTCCTCTGCCATCATTTCCTTCCTCTCTCTCTCTCTCTCTCTCTCTCTCTCTCTCTCTCACATGTACGAGTATTGCTAGTAGTAGTAGTAGCAGCCTGCATCGCGTTTCTCTCTCACCTCAGTTCTCGCGGAACCCCCCAAGTCGAAGGAAAGAAACAAGAAGAAGAAAAACCAAGGGACCAAAATCAATACCTTCCATCTCCATGGACTCAACCTCGTCCCCGCCCTCCGATCCTTATCCGCACGGCCACGGACATGGGCCCGGCGCATCTCACGACGACGCCGGCGCGGACGGAGATGACGTCCCCCGGCCGGCCGAGGAACTCCGGAGGCGCTGGAAGGGAAAGGGCAAGGAGCCGGAATCGCCGCCCGAGTTCGCCCCGCCAGATGACGCCGGCGCGCTCACCCTCCTCAAGCTGCCCGTCGACATCCTGCGCCTAATCCTCCATGAGGTGCGCGCGATCCCAAACTCCCTTCCCCTGTGTTGCTGGCCTCGCCGCTGAACAAAATGATCGTAATCTAGGTCGGCCAGCCCGGCAGGGAGGACCTGTTGACCCTGCTCTCGGTCAACTCAACGCTCTACGACCTCGTCATACCCTACATCTACTCCTCCTTCAGCATCGACTGGCCCGTCAACAACTACTTCAGCATGGTCGAGGTCGATGCCCTCACCTACGGCCTCTCCAGCCTGGCCCTGGGCAGCCGCTTCGCCCGCTCCCTCCACCGGCTGCACGGCCTGCCGCCGCCCAGGAAGCGGGAGAGCCACGCCCGCTTCGTCAAGAGCTTCACCATCAACAACGGCGCCGCCAAGTGGGTGAATGACTACACCATCAGCAGCGAGGCCGGCATGATGCTCAACACCCTTGTCGCCCTGGCCCTCCCCAAGATGGCCAACCTCGAGTCGTTCAAGTGGGACATGCCCACCGGCGTGTCCTCCAACGTCTTCATGGCCCTGGCCGAGCTCGAAGACGACTACCCGGGCAAGCTTGACGAGGTCTGGGTTCGCTGGCACGAGGAACCCCCGACCAGTTCGACGTCGTCCAGCTCTCCCATCTTCCACAACGGCCAGCCTCCACCACCGCCGGGAGTCCCAAACCCTCCACCGGCAAACCCGCCGTCTCCTCCGAGCAGCAATCCCGAGTCTCTCGGCAGTCAGCCCTCTCTCCGCCCCATGTCGCCCGACCAGAGGGTTGCGTACAGCGAAGCCACTGTTGAGTATCCCACCTACAGCATCCTCCCCGCCGTCCGGAGCATAGCCGCTTTGGACGTCGAAGATGTATCCTATCTCGACGAGTTGGCTATTCTTATCGAGCGGTCCAAGTCTATCCTGAAGGAGCTTCGGGTTAGCATTGCCGCCAAGTCCGCGAGCGAAGAGTTCACCACCATCAAGGGTGATCAGCGGAACCTTCAGCAGTATGATCGCGAGGCCCGCTGGCCAGGCGAGAGCAGGGTTGGACACCGTCGACTGGGAGGCGTCCTGGGCGTCATTCTAGCCCGTGTCTACGATATCCGAAAGAACAATCCTCGCCCGAAAAGGGGAGAGACGGATTCTGCCGCCAAGGCGTCGAGCTCAAGCTCAGTGCCGCCACCAACGGCGAGCACCTTTCCTGGCGTCGGCAAAGGAGTTGAAGCGGCGCCACTTGATCCCGAAGGCATTGCACCAGTGATTGATAATACGCCGATTCCAACTACATTAACACCGGATGTCAGCCAGGATGTCAAACCGGAACGCCCCGAAACCTCACGGAAGCAGACGACCGGTTCCACACTGCCTGCGCCAGCAGCAGAGGTGGACTGCAAACTGGCCCTCGACTGCCTCGAGTTGGCCAGGCTCCCGCTACACACAACTATTTGCACCCAGGCTTTTGACTGGACTGTCTTGACAACCCTGACCATCTTGGCCTGTGACCGCCAGGACAGGCTATGGAGGGCTCTACGGGAGCAGTTCCGACCAATCCCCCCGAGCAGACAACCGCGCCGAGCACCAGGCGTACGCCAAACCAAAGAAGCCGCAACCTACCACCTGAGGCTCAAGAACATCCACGTGGACGTCACTACGTACTCCTTGGTGTACTTCCTGAAGGAGACTCTGGCGCCAAATTCGCTAGAAGTCTTGTTTCTTCATGACCGGAGACGTTCTTCCCATCCCGCGGTGCCTATTGCCACTATATTCACGGGTGTCATCAAGAGGCACCATTCAAGCCTCAAGAAGCTCCTCTTGGACAGCTCCCACCCCGATCGATTGGGTCATCACATCGACATCAGACGCATGTTCTGGCCTCTGAACAAAGAAATGGTCCTGTACATGACCAGTGGTCGGATGGGGGCGTTAAGGGAGCTTTCGACCAGCATCAATCCAAAGGAATGGGTACGATCAATCCCCCTTTTCCGCAAGTCTACAGAACCCATGACTAACTGTCACGTTCAGCACATGGTCATCCAGCGACTTCCCAGCATTCCCAACCTGACAGCCTTGCATGTCCTCAGCCTAGGTAGAGAGTCGGCCACTCCGGAGCCTGTGCAGCTTGGCCATCAGATTGTAGACGTGATAGCCCTCCGCCCAGAAATCCGGCTGCGTTTCATCGGCATCAGAAACACATGCTTCGAAGTTGTCGAATCCCACTATGGGACGGCCCCTGAGTCGGACTCCGGGTCATGGAGCAGCGACGACACCTCACTTCCAAGCGTGTCTTCAGATCTGCAGCCCCAATCTATGGACGAAGCTCTGGAAAGTGATGATGATCTTCTAGCCCAGGACTCTGATGACGAATCTCTGTCCTCAAGAAGGCACCCGGAGAACGACTTGACTGCTCCGGGCATAGGTGGTGGCTTGCCGATGCCGAACAAAAGGTACCGACTCAAGAAAATCGACTTCTATGACGAAAAGGTTGCAATCTTCAAAGCGCGGCACGGTAACCTGTGACATTGGAAGGATCACACTTTGCTTCGGCCACGGCGGCTCTCATCCATCATCCACCATCCATCATCCATCCGACCGGGCGTGGCTGCCATCGGTACTACTTCCAAGGCCGAAAGAGGCAATTCTTGTCTGGAGGATGATTTGACACCGAGCCCAGCTGCCGCATTCAGATCGGTGTCTCCGGGAGATAAAAGATAGCAGAAGGCCGTCCCCGGGTGAACATAGCACATCCCAGTGCCGACTTGGAATGGTCTCATGTCCCACTCTCCCTCCACTCTGGGGCGACATCATCCCTCTCATCTTCGGTGGTGCATTGGGATTGGATCGAGTGACGCGCTGCACCTTTGGCTTGATCTAGTGGCCCTGGGATGCCGTGGTGACCTCTTTGGCAGAGAGGGTGGGGGGAGGATCGTCCCACCAGCCATCCATGGCGGTTCGGTCTGGGTAGCAGATGGATGATCGTGGATTGCAGGCAAGAGTTAAACCCCAGAAGCTCGGAGGGTCTCTGATGCCGCATTGCGGTGCTGCTGTGCCAATTCAAGTTCATGGCCGAGGGCTTAGAAGGATCAGCCCCCCAGCCGCAGCATCCTTCCAGGCCAGAGCGGGAGCGAGCAGCGCTGGAAGCATCCGCAGATGTTGCGGCACAGCAGGTCAAGAGGGAAGGGCGTCGGGCCCGTAGCACCCGACTTGCCGACAATGCACCGGCCTTCTAGAAGGAAACGAAATACTGCATCCATCCAGGTGTGGTTGGAGTACGATAGTGTGCCAACAGGTGCAGTATGGAGGAGAGACGGTTGTGAAACACCTGACCGGGTCCCTTGATCCCAACCTGGCGGTGCACTGGTGCGGGAGCAGTGAAGCAGCAGAGACGTTAATGTGAAGTGAGCACCGCCCCCCAAATGTGACGACGGCAACAATTGCTGGATGGTTTTCGAAACGGGACCGCCACGCTGGGAGGATCATTTGGCGCAGCACCTAGTACCTAGTCTTAGCAGTCGTTGTTCCCGAAAAAGAGATTGAAGATGGCGATGCACGTTTCATCAACAACCCGACCCCCCCTTCCGGCTTCTGGCTTGGGGTCCTTGGGAGTTGGGACCTTGGACCTGGGGGCTGAGAAGTTGGAACATCTCCCCTGCATGGCCTAGTTCGACACCCAGGCCATGGGCCGCGGAACCAAACAAACCAGCACACATGTGAGGCGCAAGCTGCAGGTTCTTCCTCGTCATGTCCCTGTCAGGCAAATTTAGTGGCCCTTCCGCATAGCTTGCATCGATGCTATATTCGAGCTCTGCTGTGCTGACTGTTTCCGTCACCGGCCGGAAGTTGCCTTCCCCGGCGTGCCGTGATATCTCGCGAGTGAAAAGACATCGATGCGTTAGTTCGTGGTAGCCCAGTGGTGTGAGAACCTACACCACGCCATCCATCCATCCATCCATCAACTTGATCCTGGCCAATTCGTCCGACAAATGACGCTTGCGCCAGCAGCAAGCGTACTGTACGAATACTGCCGAACCCATGGCACTAAACTGATCGTCCGTGCAGGTTGTTCTGGCAATCAAATGCGGGCCGACGATTGACTCCCGCCATGATGAATGTTAAGACAGCTCTTGCTGGATACCTCTGATGAGGTAGAATTCGTCAATGGATTGACGCCGTTTAGGCGCGGTGCGGTGGCTTCGAAGTCTACCTGCCGCGCGTGTTGATCTTCGGAAGGTTAGCGATCGATAGCGGAGGCTTTTCGATCGATTTCGGATGGTTTTGCGGTACGTTTCAGGCTGACGTCCGGTAGGGCGGGTCACATTATTGGTGGTGGAGCAGCAGGACGTTCGGAGCTACCGATAGCCACGACATACACCTGTTAGCAACCAACAAGTATAACGACCAGGCGTCTGCAAAGGAATACATTTGACGGAAGGAAGGTGTGAAAAGAAACGAAACCCGTCTCAAACATGAAGAGAGTGGCTGAGCGATTACAATAACATGCTTTTTTGATCCTTTCAATCACACATTCCACGGTTTCCCGGCTCGTTTTTCTCTGATCTGCAAGTTTCAAGGTGTTATTGAGAGAGGGGAATAGTGGGGGTAGAACCTGGAGAAGGGGCGCCCAAATGGAACCTGGAGGCTATCGAGTCAAGCTATCTCACTACCCTAGCTGACGCCATCCGCGAGTCGAGTGCTCAGTAACCCTTGTTGTGACAACCAGGCGTAGAAAAGAGTGGAGTGACCGCGCGCATGTCGCGGCGGCATCATCCAGCATGACAATGGTTCTGAATAAACAAGAGCTAGATAGAATCGAGAACGTCAAGGGAGATGCTGCTCGCAGGGCTACGTCAATCAACTATTTGCTCCCCGTTCAGAGCTCTAGAAAGAAGAGCACTTACAGCATCAGCATCTACATCTAGGCATCAACACCTAGCAAATGCAGCGCTAGACTTCTCCGAGGCAAGATCTGTACCTGCCCAACGCAGGTTAGCTGCCAACATTGTTGCTTGATAGACTTTGGGAACTGCCCAGGGACCCTCAAGGCCAGTGATGAACGATGGGCTTGCAGCACCCCTTCGGGGTGTCCGGTATCATGATCGATTTCCAAGACAATGCGATAAGATGAATATCTAATGGACATAGCGTTTGCACACAGACGCGTTGCGGACTTGTCGGGCTGCCCTGTCAAACTGGTTGGATACAGTACGAGAGATGGCATCAGTGCTCTCCCGTTTCCACAAGCTAGCAAACATGAGAAGCAGGCTAGACTCAGGCGAACAGGTCCGTCAGCTGTAGATCGTGTCGGCACATGGGGTCCACGCCCGGCGATTTGGGGTTCCCGAAGATCGAGGCCAGGACCACAGGACATGGAGCGGACGACGCCAATTGCCAGCGAGCCTGTTCTGGAGCGTCATTGGGCATGCTGACAGTCAACCTGGGCGCAAATTGCAGTGTTGTTTCGAGTTGAGGGTGCTCCAGAGAGCAGGACGCGCTTGTTCATCGAGTGGCCCGTCTACCCCCCGGTCGCATTGCATCTCTGTGCGCCCACCGGCCAATTTCCACGGCGGTGTCATAAAGCACCGTTGCAGGGCTAGTTCCCGTCAAGTGCAACAGTCGTGGTTTGTGGAGGGGACGAGGCGTTCTTCTCGAGCCCCGGGAACGCAACCCTGCGGCCGATCCCTCCAGCCCTCCAAACCTTCGTGACTCTGTTTCACGCCGCCATTCGAATTTCGCGGTGACAAATGTTCGACTCCTAGTGCCGCAAACTCGCGACGTCAACCGCGCAAGTTCGTCGTTCGTGCAAACACCCTAGTCCCGTCTACAACGTTGCAGCTGTCTAGACTTGGACTAGAAAAGGGGGGCACCAAAAGCCGGATTCCACGGCCAGGCATGGGTGCTCACCAAAGCCAAGAGCCCGAAGGCGTGAAGCGCAAGGCTTGCAGGGAACGCAAAGCGTGATGATGTCGACCAGCATGGACCTTGGAGCTGAAGGGCAGGGGTAAGGGAAACATTACCAGCGGTCCAGCGTTTCCAGCTGGGCGAGTCAATTCTTCCGATTGGGGCCATGCACTTGAGTGTTAGTGATGTTCTCCAATGACCTTTTGTTGCCAGTACGTACCTTTGCGTTAGTAGGTTGGCCCGTTTACGAAGTGCCGTGGGTCCCAGCCTGGGGGCCGTTGGCGCGCCTGCGGTAGAGGTAGAGGGCTCGGTCGCTTGGTTCGATTGGGTCGAATAGGCGCCGTCAACTGTAAGTCTTACCCGTCTCGGCTATCCATTCGAGTTGCGGGCTCCAGACATCAATGCTAGCATTGTGTCACATCGCTGGTCAGCGATGTGGGCCGGAGCGCTCGGGTGGGACAAATACTTGCTACGTAAGTTCATACTATGTAGGTATATGTAAATCCCATGCCATACTTGCACATGTTCGTCGCGTCCGCTTAGAGAGATATTTCCGCGTTGAATCTGGAGAGAAAGCAATGTCGAAGGGGGATTAGCGAGAAGTAAGGTGATGGGATGAGATGAGATGAGATGAGATGAGCGGTTGCTTGGTTGCTTGCTGATAACTTGCTTTGTGCGTGTGGCTGCGTAGGTTCAGGGGATGCGCGATACCGGGCGGATCAAGTCACTGGCGCGGGACGCGGGTGTGCCGTAGTTGTACCTTGTGAAGAGGATGCGAGGGCACAGAGTAGGAAGGATACCCTGCTATTGGACTCTGTAGTTGAAGGGTCATGTACCGTGTCTACCGAGTGCCTGCCAAGCTCCCAAAAAGGCGTTGGGAAGCAAGTGTGTGCCCACCGTACTTTGGACGATATCTCGGTGCCTAGAAGGAGATGGATGGTGGATGGATGGATAAACGGATAGTGGGTCAGCTGGTGGAGGAGAATGAATCGACCATGGATAAAAACGTGCAACGCTAGCACGGGGATTGCAGGGTTAGTGAAGTCCGATAGGGAAAATGCGTGCTATAGGTGGTTAGGGCAAGGTATGTAGTTGAGAACGGTAGGGAATAGAGAGAGACGAGGTTGCGCGAGGGTGAGCAAGGCCGAGAGATGAGCGAGGGGGCAAAGTCGTGAGTGAAGGTATGCCATGGGTAACCCGTTGGGGAAGTCGTTGAGGGAATCCGCGGGAGGCGTGAGGCAGGAACCATGAGCAATGAGCCATGAGGGGAAAGCCGCACCTGGGGGCAGGGCATACTGGGTGCAGTGCAAGTGGACAGGCAGTAGGTAAACACTAGTGGGCAGGCACGCGTGAGTCCTTGCCGAGTGAGCAGGGAGGACAGGACGAGCAGGAGCGGTAGGGAGGCAGGGAGAATGAGAAGAAAGACCTGGGGTCCGCGGCAACGGGGACGCCCATTCCGCCCAACGGTCGGCAGCAAACGTCTAGCGCACGCCGTTGCGCCTAGCAAGTACCCTTGTACCTCTGCAGGGCCAACTCGGTACCCAGCGAGGCCGTACCTACGCGTGTGGGATCGCGTGTGGTATGGGCGGGAAGCTGACTTCCTGGACAGGTAACCCCCGAGGGGGGGCTAGCTCATCATCCGTCGTGCCTCCCGCGAGTGGCACAGCACAGCGCCCGCCCCAAAGCGGTAAGGCGTCTGCGTCGCCTGTTGCCGCTATACGCACAGAGTCGAAACACGCACGCACGCACCGCTTCTCAAGATTGCGACGTGCATTCCACTGGCGCTCGGCGACTCGACAGCACTAAACCTCGACGACTCGACGGCACTCGAGTTCGACAGCACGTCAAGCGGGCGCTGGTCCCCCCGGTTCATGGCTCGTGGCTCGTAGCTCGCGGTCCCTGCCCTTGGAAGTTGGAACTGGACTTCCACGACACCGCTGTTGTGTGAGTGTCCAGTGTGTTCTCCTTGGACCTCAACAAGGTCGTCCGTCTTGCCAGTCCTGCTGGGTCCTGACGGCGGTCCATCTTTCTGGAGCCTAGCTTTCCCGACATGACATAGCATATCCAGACTAAGCAATGGGATGGACTGGTCGGATGCACGCGCTGCCCCCCCTACAATTAGCTCACCCGGCAGGTCGTCTTGTCTCTCCGCCACGGTTCTCTCTTGCCTCGACCACCCACCCGCCCCAAGTCCAGAAGAAAAGAGAGCCACAAGGCGACAGGGATACCGATCCCACGGCTTGGTTCAAAGTTTCCGCCTTTTGTCACTTCCCGCCGGCTCATCTGGTGTTGCTTGACAGACCAGACCGTACCTAGACTGGAGTCCTTGCCCATGGCCTAAGCACCAAGGCCCGACGACATACCTTACATAGACCTACTTACTCTATACAGGTCAAGATGCCAGGTACGGGACTCGCCAGACTGCCTATCTCAGCTAGCACAGCATGGCCAGTTTGACGGGGAACGGGCGTGAGAGACACCACCTCGACGGCTTGGAGAAAAAAGACCAGCGTCCTGACCCCACGCCCCTCCCTGCCTCACCTGTGCCTACTATTCGCACCGTACGTGCTACGATGTAGGGCTCTCTCTTCCCGTTGATGATGGGATAGAAGCATGGGCCAGATGACAGACATGACGGCTTCGACTCTCCACTTGGGTCGAACCAAGTCGCTGACGCGCCGATGACCTTGCGCCTCCCATCGTCGGAGTCGACCAAGCCTTTCACTTGCTAACACCAGCTGCGGCTCCCGCTTCAGCCCCAACCCCAGTGTCGGCTCTCGTCTCATCACCCCGGTCTCCCATCTTGGGCAGGGACCGTTGGACCTTGCAACGACCCGCCCGTATGTCAGAGGAAACTCCCTAGGGCGGCGCCAGCGTCCAGTGTCCCAGACTCCCATCCCAGTGTGGTCTGTCACCTATGCCTTTGCCTTGCACGCTACCATGCCAGACCCCATCCTTCTACCAGGTCGGAGCCATGGGGAGCCATGACAAGCACCCTCCACGGCCCTAGCAGCACCTTCACCCCTACGCCACACACTTGCACCTTTTCCCGTGGATTCCATGGACGGCTGCCTGGGTGTCGGATCTCTCCTCCCACACCCCCCTCCCGCCCCCCTCCCCAACTTCTCCCCCTCGTCCTCTCCACCACCCATCTCCTTCATGGTGCCACTCCCGCCATGATGCCACACCCCTGTTACCGGCAACTCGTTCTAATTGCCTGCTGGACGGAGCACGCAGTACTGCAATTCACACCCTGCCATGGACTGTGCCCATGTCGCTCCAAGCTTCTCTGGTCCATGCCGCTCATCTCTCTGGGATGGTAGCTTATTCCCTGTCGGTGCTTCCTCTCCTTCGTCATGCACCCACGTTCGCCCGCTGGATATGAGAAAACTCCACTGCTTGATTTCATATAAGCCTCGACTTCCTGGCCCTGGTGGAAATCGAGGCTTAGACGATCCATAGATAGATCACTTTCTTCAACTACTACCCAATGCTCTTCTTCACCTCTAGCCACGCTCGCAAAGGCTAGTTATAAGTCTCGGGCTATCTCCCGGCTCTTCGTCCAGTCCATCCATCTAGTCACACCGGTACTTCGCCTCGACAAAGCCCCTCCCCCTTCATCATCGGCTTTATTGTCTTTCGTCTTTTCCGTATGTCTCAACCCGAGTTCCTCCAACTTCCCCCATCTCCTCCGTCATCCGTCAAGATGGACTCGGCTGCCAGAGATGGGAGCTGTGACAACCCGAGCTCACCGCCGGCTAGATCAGCTGCTGGGAGACAAGTTCCGGGAATTGGAGGGCAGTTTATCGACCATTCAGATATAACCGCCTCGCCCCAGAGCCTGCCAACTGATGTGGCCCGGCCGTCAACCTCGTCGTCAAACGCCTACTCGTCTACCGCGTACCTAAACACTCCGACAGCGCAGTCGGCTTATCTCCCCACACCCGCCACTCAGCCCTACTCCCCGTTCCCGGTCCTGAGCTCAGCAGTCTTAAACTCAACCTGGTCCCAACCAGACACCATCCCCGAAGATTCCACACCAACTCTTTCTCAACACCAGAACCACGGAACTTCATTCCAACCACAATCACTTCGCTCTCGCCAGGTGGAACGACAAGCCGACATGAGGTATGTCATCGTCGGACCTCAAAACTTGTCTCCTCTCGTAGCTAACCTGAACGAAAGTGCCGTTGCAATTCAATATGACCCTGCCTTCTCCATGGGGCCGAGGTCGGCATTTACTTGGCCAGGTAGGAATCATTGGCCTCTCTCCGTCTTGGGACTCAGACTGACGCACATAATAGGACCCCTAGAATCCCAAGCCTCAAGCAGCAACATGATGAGCAATGGCCTATCGATGGCCCACGGATCGGATCCTAGCCTCACCCCTCCACAGGGACCGAGATCGTTGACGTCCAGCCCTCCACGGTTCTCCCTCTCGACGGAGCAGCGTGAACTAAAGCGACAACAAGACAAGGCCCGTCGAGATTCAAGGCTCATGACACGCGTGCGAAGGACCAGCAGCCCCCCTTACGTGGACTCTCCATCATCGATCATGCCGCTCCCGGATGCCTCAAATGCGATGAACCTACCAACCTATACGACCGCGCCCCCTTCCGCCTCCCTAATGGCAGAACCAACGACCACGATGAGCACATCGCCTTACCTTCCAACCTACAGCACCTCAATGGACGACCAACACACGCAGCCTGCTCCGGTATACCCAACGTCATACCCACAAAGCTTGTAAGATACCGAAACGACATCAATAGCGTCCGGACCATGCTAATCTCTGCTCAATCAGACAACCCAACTACAATTTGCCGATGGATTATGCCGCTGCATATGCAGGGCCTGGCCATTACAGGTATGCACCGGCCCCGAGACACAAACAATCCTGGTCTTAGCTAATCGTCTCCAAATAGCACTCGACCAACATCACTACCTGTTGGCCAGGACATTGGGCTCATGTACCAGGTCCCGGCAGTTATGACGGCGGGAGGCGCAGGCTCACAAGAGGGGGGACACGTCAGAGTTGTGCAAAGCCGGCCGAAACCACGATGCTGGGAACACGGGTGCAACGGACGCCAGTTTTCGACATTTAGCAACCTGCTGAGGCACCAACGTGAAAAGTCTGGACAAGCATCGAAAGCGACGTGCCCCAACTGCGGAGCTGAATTTACGAGGACTACCGCGCGAAACGGACACCTCCTCCACGACAAGTGCAAGGGTCGGCGAAACACCTAGGGTGGTGTTTCCACCTGGGTGATCCGGGGGTTAGGATGTTCATGGACCCTCTTGGCGTCGGTCCCAACCGGGGACAAAAATTAAGCGCCCTTCGGACTTCAGGGCTCAGCCTTGGGCGCAGCCTCGTTCGGAGTTTGTTACTCGTCTCAACTGGACCCAAATCTGCGTTGGCGCATTTACTATTACTACTGGATGGAACGGCGTTTGCTCGGGGATATTCAGCCTCTTGCCGGGTTTGCAAGGGAGTTTTGGGGCTTAGTACTGGGACGGGAATAGAAGTAGGTTGGGCATGGTAATCGGGATGCTTGGTATGAACATATGCATGAAGGGACGACTTGGATGCCTTTGGGACGCCTCTGGGCTGGATTTGGGAAACCGAAACCATTGTGCTTATTTCAGGAAATGTTTATGGATGGGTGGGATTTTCTACATTGGGTTGGAAGATTCTGTTCTTTACTTTCGTTCATCGTTCTTCGGATTCTTCTCTGCTCTCTACCATACCCACCGATATATAGTCGGGCCACTTTCTATGTTGAACCAGTTCTGAATCAGTTTGCTCGTTCTCGTGCTGAGTGACAACCGCGCGCACGGCGTGGTGAGAACCAAGTTACAGCCGGCGTGGCGCAGGCTTTGGGGGCAGAAAACTCCGAAATTAGTAGCCCCAGCTGACGCCTGTGTTGGGTATTTGAGCGTTTGGCCTTTGAAAGATGCCGTAATTAACTCGCGTAGCTAAGCCAACTAACTGCCAGGTGATGACGATGTCCACTGTCACAGGGAAGGGGAAAACGAGGCGCTAGAGGGTGTTTTGGAAGCACGAGACTCGTAAACGCGACTAGAGATGGTGATTGGGGGCAGAGGCCATGCAACAATCGAACCATGTCGAACATCTGAAACGGGACGAGGACGGGATGTCCCAGACAGAGCCGGACTGGGCTTGCTGGACCTAAGAGAGCCGTGTGGGGATTGGGAAAGCCAACGAGGCCATAAGGCAACAAGGCAACAAGGCAACAAGGCCACAGGGCCACAGGGCAGAAGAGAATGATCGTCACGGCAAAGCAAGGCTCCGTTTCTATCCCCGCCTTGAACCCTACCATCTCTCTCGCTCTCTCTCCACACCACACACCCACAAGGGAAAAAATGACAAGATACATAGGTACCCACGAGCTCCACGCCCCTCCTATGGACCCATTCATCCACCCGCCCATACGCATCGGTAGTCCTACATTGTACATACACGCATCTGGTGCTCATTGAGAAGAGCCAGCACTTGTACTTGCTTGCAGCACACAGCCGCGCCGCAAATAGCACGGACGCTTGCTGTGGACACAGGCAACAGAGGAAGGATACTGGATACTGGACAACTTGATGCATAATTAGCACTCGATGCTCAGTTTCAGCACCCGCCTTCGTCTTCGCCCTCGCCCTCGCCCTCGCCCTTAACTGCTCTCGCTATTCAGGCGGGGCGCAACCACCTCCTTCCCCCCCCAGCCGCCAGATCCCAGGCCTTGCTCAGTCCCCGGCCATAACTATGTACTGTTCGGCCCTATCAGGTTCCCCTCGCCAGCCGCTGCAGCCAGACACGAACCCGTCAGTGGCCAGCCAAGCGAGCACTGTCACAGTGGAGGCGGGGGCCAGCAAGGCCAGCACGAGGTCGTGGTTGTCGTCGTGCCTCTGCTGGGCTCTGTTGGTCCCCGTAAATACTCGCAAACTCTCTCTCATCATTCGCTAGTTCGCCTACCAAGTACTCCCTCGCTGATCAACACATAATCCATGTTCCTACCGCGTCAACCAACCACGCGAAGCTAGTAACATGGATTATGACCGCACGTGCGTCCAACTCCAGGGCCCTGGAGTTGTTCGGATCGATGTCGGACCCAGAGAACGGCTCGCGGCAAGGCCAGCCACGCCCAACAAGGCGACCGATCCCCGCAAGTTTTGGGGGCTCGAGAGTGGGAACCTCTGGGCTGGAATTATGGATACTCCTTGCCAAGGTTGGATTACCAACTCTGTGGGTGGTTTCGCTTTTCTTTTCGCTCCTCTGATGAGATTTCTCCCGTGGATCGCATGGGGGTCACCCAACAGCCACACATGCAACCAGGCGCGCCGCCGTTGGACTTAAAAACGCCATCAGGAACGTGGGCTTGATGGAAGCTCCAGAAGAGAAAGGCACAAAGCTAGAACGGGGGTAGAAGGTAGGGGACGAGACCAAGGGGTGTGCGCATTGTCTCTCTTGTGACTCGACGCCGTGCCCCCAGGGGAAACGGGCGCCGCTAAACCCCTGGAGGCTAAGCTAGCCAGCCGTCTTGGTCAGTGGCTAGGCTTTTTCAAAGGCATCCAGAGTTGCTCCGTGGCTCCGGCGACGCCGGATATGCCCGCCCATCGCATTGGATTGCGGCAGACAGATTGATCGGATCGACACCGTCAGGCACCAGCTAGTTGTTTTGGGTAATTCGTGACTTGGATGCTACCCTTTTGTCACTTTCAGTTTTGACTAGCAGGGCACTTTGACAACAGACGAGAAGGGATGCTTGATTTACAGAAATGGGGGCGGTCAGGGGTGTAGGAAGTGAAGGGAGGTGTGCCATGAGCAAAGAGGGGGTGGGTGTGGCACCCAATTTGTGCGAAGTGAAAAATGACAAGTGCAGAAGAAGATATGGGGAAGGGAATCCCTAGCTTGCAAGTTGCCGGGTGCCAGAAAGAGTACGAGAGACAAAGATGGGAGGGAGATTAGGATGGGGCGGGATGAAGCGGGAGGATTACGACGAGATAGTGAGATGGTAGTAGCCCAGCATTGGATGCTGGCGGGAGGTGGGAGACAAGGCGGGAACGAAGTGGGAACGGAGCGGGAACGGAGTGGATGAGAGACACGTTGAGACCGGGAAGCGACTGAGGACAACTTGCGAGCACGTCGGCCTTGTGCATCTCACTGAGAGTCTCGATTGACCATTTCTTTCTTTAGAGAGCATCATGAGTGGTGAAGGAACGGGCGACTGACAACCCGACAGGGATGGCAGAGCAGGGCCCAAGGGACCGCAGCAATGGGCAGGATGATGAACCGGATGCTGAACAAGCCGTGCCCTGGATAGATGTCATGGGTGTCATGGGCATGCAGTGCCAAGGGGAGTGACAAGGGGAGGTCGAATGCAGTACCAAAAACAGCGAGCCCTGTTCGCACATGATACTACTATGTAGTCTGCCACTACTTGTTGACGCAAATGGTCTACAGGGGCCGTTACGTAGCCCTCTACATAGTTGAGGAGTCTACTCTTGCCAGGGTATATGGGATGGGATGAAATGAATGAAATGGAGGAGATGGAGGAGATGGATGAGATGGGAAGGAGAGTGAGGATCCTCTCATGGTGAAGGAATAGAGATGGTTGGAACAGGCTAACAGGGTGGGAGAGATCAGGCTGTCGTCGTCGCGGCCGCCGGTTGTCACCCTAGTGGCTTCAATGTTCCCTATTATCCTAATGCTCGCCTGCAGCCTGCAATTGCTCTCACCCTGGCAAAAGGTCAACAAGGGGCGTACCGCTGGCGGGGTGGAGAGTTGATTTGGAATGCTGGGTTATGACCTAAGTGTTTCGTGATGCTGGGACCCCGCTGCGAGGAACCCCCGGCGGGAGGAATCGGCCGGGACCGTGAGGGTGGACAGTTCCGGAGCCGGGGGATCTCCACCGGCCGAGTCCCAGCGGCACGGTGATGAATCGATGATTATAGTAAACACAGTGCAGGCGGATTTTGGGGAACCTCCTCACAAATTACTTCGCCCTCCGCATCTCCCAGGAGATGGATCATGGTCCATGGTACTAATACAACTAGCCCTATCCGTTTGTTGCCCTGGACCATGCATAGCCATGACCATGGCGCATTCCATGTAGTAGTCGTCGTCGTCTCAGGAGTCGCTCGCCAATGCTAACGCACTACGAAGTGAACCATGATGATACGACCAAATAGCACAGTGCACCCGTATTATAGCTCTTTGGGTTTTATTGCCCTAGACCATTATCCATAATCCACACTCCGCTATTGTGAGGCTGTCCATCAGGAACGTGCTTTTGTGCTTGCGCGCCTGTCGCCCCCCCTTCATATTTTTTCTTCTTTTTTCCAATCCCCTGCTTTCGCAAGTAAATGCGGGTTTCGGGATATTGGGGCCCCCTCACCCCGTTCGACGGGGGTTGGGTCGATCAACAACACAGCCCGCCTTACGGACACGGAGTATTATTTTCGTAAAATCCGAACTCCCCGGAGAAACAACAACGAAACAAGCCGGACCAGTCCGGACCTTTAACTTACACAGGTCTTACATAACCCTTTCAGCACGAGCACTTTGCCTTATTCATGGTGATTAGCACCGTGGCTGGGACGCAGCTCTCTCACGCACCGGCATGTGCACCAACCAACCAACCAACGCAGTAATAAGCAAACAACGCGGTGGCGCTGCGATGAGACAGTTGGTGTCGAGCGCTGCGCTGCGCTGCGCTGCGTCCAACGGCATACGGCATGGCATCGGCCAGCGGTGCACGCATAAGATGAGACGGATGAAGCAACATTCTATAGATGTAAGAGTGTACGGCGCAAGGCGTACTACGGCTGGTACACGACCGGCAAGGCATACTCACTGCCAACTAGTAAGTACGTACGTACCTAGGTACCACCAGTACTACCCAAGGCAAGTACGCACGCACCCCTTCTAAATTCCCGATGCGTCGGACACGGTCGGGTCTGCGCTCTGGCGAAGGGTCTCGGATCCCAGCGCCGCGGTCTCAGGCCCGGGGCGGAGGAGTGGAGGGTGAGGTGAGGTGCTGCGGCGAGTGCTGCGGGTACCATGTAGCACTGTAGGTACCTGGTCTAGGTGGTATTGCACCACTCACCTGCGAGGTGCCCACCCCTCGGGTCTTCGCGTCTCGGGTCTCGGCGTCTCCTTTTTCCCTCGGGCGTCTCTGCGTTGGCGCAGTAAGCGCGTGCCGCTGGTTCCATGCCGTATGCTTGGCGCACATCCGCTGGTGGCGTTCGTTCGTGCCTGGCCGACTGGTCGTCGGGTCGGGTGCGTGCAGTTACGTGAATGGTGGGGCAACACACCGGCGGGCCGTGTTATCGCTGTGTTGACTTCCACTCTACTTCGTGATTACAGGTCGACACGACAAGCCGACAACAGACCAAGCAGCCAACCCAACCTTACCCGCTCAACACCATGCCATTGCGCCCGCCGTCGCTCTCACCATGACGGCGTCGCGATACCGGGTTCGCAAGCAGCGGGTCCTCCGGTCCGTCTTCCAGACCGACGTCTCCCAGCCGACTCCCCGCTCCACGCCCGTCGCGCCCTTCACACAGCCCGGCGCCGTCTTTGGCGGTCCCTTTGGCGGTCCACACGCGTCACTGTCCTCTTATTCTCCCTCTTCCGTACCGCCCCTCGGCAGCCAGCATATTGGTGCCGCTGGTGGTGCTGCTGGTTCCGGTGCCGCAGCCGCTGGCCCCCATCATCTGGCTCCTCTCGGACCTCCTCCACCACCACCACCACCACCACCCCATCACGCTGCTGCCCTTCATCAGCCCAGTGACCAGGTGAGGTGGGATCGTGCCTGGCACGTCGTCACTTCTCGCATCCAGCTGCCCTCTTCGGTTGCCATTGAAGACTCCTTCGGCACCCTTGTCCCCGAATCACAGGAACTGGATCTTGACGTCGACCTCCTCGACTCGCTTGCCCTGGTCCTCAACCCTAGTCATGCACTGCCTCAGGCCACCCAGACCGATGACATCCTGCTGTGGCATACCCAGCAGGTCCGCCAGCATTTCGTCCATCATGTCATGCCCTTGCTGGCTGCTTGTGCCACCCAAGGCACCCAGGCACAGGTGCTCCTCGCCAGCATTTCCACCCTCGAGGCTGCCCATCGCCAGTATCTCTACGGCCTGCGACTCATTGCCAGGGGCTTTGGGGATGACGTATCCGGTTCCATTGCCATGGCCAAGTTTCGCCGTGATCTGCATGCCATCGTCGGAAACTCCATGACTCAGGGCTTAATAAACGCTCTCCGAGACGTGGTCCACCAGCTGGTTCGCATGGTACTTGGCTCTGGGAGACAACACAACGGGGAACTGGCACCCTTGGACTCCGAGGATAGTGATGGTGTTTCGGCTGCCCGAGGGGAACTCCTGGGCCTGCTTGAATCGCTGCAAAGTGTTGGCTTGGCCGGTGAAAACTTTCAGGTCCAGTTCGCTGAGATTATGAATGCCACCATGGCTGAGTTCATTCAGAACTCGTACTCGGGTGTATGGCAGAAAACAGAGCCGTCGAGCACCGCGTCTGCATCGGTCCTCTCCGGTTGCCTCTCTCATCTCTCTGACTGGGTTGAAAACCACTACGGACGTCTCGCAGTTGAAGTCTTCAACCGCCTCGGTACCCAAATTGCCTGGAGTGATGTTGAATGCTGGAAAGACATTGCCGTTGGTCGGTTGGCGACATTGCGCATACAGGAGCTCTTCGACATCGCCCTGAACTGGCCCGAAAGCAAAGGCGGGCTCGAAGACCTGCGACTGGCTGTCACCACACCACAACGGCGCCTTCAACTGACCGATGCGTTTTCTCTGGCGTTGCAGAAGCGGCTCCTTCATCCCGGCCGCTCTACGTTGGACATCCTGCAGACCTACATCTCCATGATCCGGACCTTCCATGCTTTGGATCACTCAAAGGTCTTGCTCGACCGCGTTGTGCACGCCCTACAGTTATATCTCTGTCAACGAGACGATGCCATTCGCATTGTTGTCACAGGACTGCTCTCGAACCCAGACGACGATGTGGGCGACGGAAAGGCGAAGCTGGTAGAGCTGGCAGTCATGTTAAACACGGCCTCTCAACAACAACGGCGCCAAGTGGATGACGAGGACCTCGACTGGAACGACATGACCTGGGTTCCTGACCCTGTGGATGCGGGTGTAAACTACAAGAGACCCAAGAACGAGGATGTCATCGGCACTCTCATCAACGCGCTTGGCTCTCAGGACATCTTCATCAAGGAGTTCCAGCTCATTATTGCTGAGCGTCTTCTCTCGACTCAGGCTACGTTCCTCCAGGAGACGAAAGTGTTGGGTCTGTTGAAGAAGCGATTCGGCGAGGGTGCATTGCAGAACTGCGATGTCATGATGAAGGATATCCAAGACTCAAAGAGAGTCGATGCTCGATTGAACAAGACCCTCCGATGCAACTCCGATCCAGAGGCAAAAAGCATCACATATCATTCCAAGATTCTATCACGACTTTTCTGGCCAAGCCTACCCAAGGATCCTTTCACAGTGCCGCCGCCAGTCGCCGAGATTCAGAACCGATACGAGCAGGGTTTCGAGGAGCTCAAATCGTCACGAAAACTTAGCTGGCTGGACCATCTTGGTTCTGCGATCGTCAAGTTGGATCTGGAAGACCGCTCGATCGAACTGGAGTGTAAAACGTACGAGGCGGCAGTGATTTATGCATTCCAAGACGATGGGGCGTCGGGAGATTCGGGCCCCAAACAGAAAACTTTCGACGAGATTTGGGAGAAGTTGATGATCGACGAGGACCTTCTTGAGCTCGCTCTGAGATTCTGGGTGGGCAAAAAGGTACTCCGTAACGTTGGGAACCAGACGTATGTGGTCCTTGAGCGTCTAGACGACACAACTGCAACTCAGGCAGAGGATCCATCAAGCACGAAGTGTGCAGGAGAAGGCGGTCAGCCGTCGCCGCGCAAGACGAAGAACATGGACTCGAAAGAAAAGGAGCGACAGACGGTATACTGGCAGTTCATCGTGGGCATGCTGACGAACTCGGCTCCGGTGATGCCTTTGGGACAGATATTGATGATGATGAAGATGCTGATCGCCGACGGCTGCCCGTGGAGCAACGAGGAGCTACAGGAATTCCTGGGAGAAAGGGTGGCGGAAAATGAGTTGGAGCTAGTGGGCGGCAAGTATCGCCTACCAAAGAAGTGAAATCGAGATCAACCTTTGACTCTTTGGAATTATCGATTCCGGAGGCCAAACTCCGGTCGGATGCTTCACCCCGGGCGCACGAGATTGCGGCGTCGCTCCTCGAGGCGTGGCTCGCCCTTGGCCTTGTCAGCAATCATCCGAAGAGCATACATGCGAGGTGGAGGCTTGACGACGAACATGCTCCAGGGCACCTTGACCACTGTGTGCGTCTCGGATCGAGTGAGACGGGGTGGATGCAGAGGCGGACGGCGGCGGCGTGCGGAACGACTGATGCGAGACGGGAGGAACACGGGAGAGGGCCCGGAAGAGCTGGGAGATATGGGACAAGCCAGGGCAACGTGTACGACGTATCTATTCGTACATAGTAGGCGTGCGTGGTACGGGCAAGTCGCCGTAGCTTGGGCGGCGCAGTTGTTTGTTCCCTGGCCGCATGCGTCGAGGGTGGGGGGATGCAAACTCCAGGGCTGTATTTATATCGAGTTCACAGCCGACACATAGCCGCCGTATCTATTTCTGAGAGCCATGGGCGACCCAGCTCGGTTGGCACTGTTATGGAGAATGAACTCTGCAGCTACAGTAGCGGCGGCGATCCTACCTAGTGAAAGACTGACTGAACAAGTATCCGTACTGTGCAGAAGAGCCAAAATAGCACACGGGACACCTGACCCAAAGCGGGACAGTCCTCCATGATCGCCGCGGGGATTAAAGACGAGCGGGGTCGAATCGCCGTGGCTGTGTCAAGGTGAAGGTGAAGGTGGAAGGGAAGAGTTTGGAGGAGGGGACGAATGCAGCGTTGATGGGAGACACGAGGAGATCAGTAGCGGGGGGTACGAGCGGAGCTGGCGAAACGAAGTGAAGGGGAAGGGAGCTAAAGTGGCATGCGGCATGCGACATGACTTGGCTGTTGCGAATGGATGAGGGGAGGGCATGCTTGGGTTATGGCTGGAAGGGTGGTTGGTGGTTACATGTTCGATATCCGATGCCGGATTGGATTCAGAGCAGGCAAATGGCCTTGAGACAGCGCAGAAGCCGGTCTTTGTCTGGATTGACCGGGGAGATGATGATCAGGTGAGGTGCACAAACTACCGAAAAGGCGCGCCAACAAGCAGTCAGTTGGCAGGTCAGTAATCATTTAACGGAGAGAGGGCTGCGTCAGACAGGTCAAGCCAAGAAGACATGGAACCAACAGCGAGAGGCCCGAGCTGGCGTCATGGTTTTTGGTGATTCTTCCGCTCGGAGTTCGACGGATACAAGACGCAGCCGAGACAAAAAAAAAAATTAAGAGAAGGGGGAAAAGTAAAAGCGGGAAGTAGTAATAAATGAAAATGGACCAAAGCACCGTGTGCTGTGTGTATCCGGTCAAAGTTCGAGGCATGGAAAGGGTGAGCGAGGGGTACATACATAGCCGACATGATGCAGTTTGCGCTGCCTTGTAGTGCGTTTGCTTGGTCGAGACCAGCCGGAGTGGAGGGGGGATGAGGGGAAGAGGAGCGGCAGACTGCAGTTGAAATACAGCCAAACAGCGCACGCAGTTCATGGTTTCAACCGGGTGACGATGAGTTGACGAGGAATGAAATGATGGGGTGCGGTGGTTCACATGACGGTCGGTTGGTCATGGCTGCTAGGTATACCTGTAGGCAATTAGTGGAGGCTCGTCATGGCTGCTTTTGCTGTGGGCTCTCTCGCTCGCTCTATCCTGTGCGTGGCTGTCAGGTCGATTATTCACCACTACCAGTTAAGCTACTTCGTGCGGAATTGTCCATGTGCGTACGGGGACGTCCGACGGCCGATTTACTGCTTCCTGCTCCATGGCTGCTTTGAATATGAGGCCCCGCCCCGGGCTGCTTTGGAGGTTTCCGCCCGCCGCCGCAGCCCCGGCCCTCGGCTCCCTACCTAAGTAATACCTGGCGCTGTGTGAGTAAATTCCTTTGTTGTCGCATGACCGTCCATGACACATCCGCTCTAAGACCCGTGTCTCTCTCTGACTCTCTGCCTGGCGTTTTTAATTAGTCTAGGTCTTACTATTAGGTAGGTAGGTTAGGTCGTCGATGGCTGGTTTCTTCTGATTCAGCTGGGTTCAGCTGATGCAGCTCATCAGTCGGCTGGCTTCCTTGCAGCGGGAGTTGTTCTCCCCTGCCCTCCCCTCCATCTCTCTTTTTTCCCATCCGATGATTTCTCCTCTTTTGCGCCCCTCGCTTCGTTGCATCATTTTTCTCCAGTCTTTTTTTTTTTTTTTTGTAGTGGACTACTATCCTACTTACTTACCTGTCTGGGTGTTACCTCCCGCTCCGCTCGCCTCCCTCATCGACCGCCCAAGCTTGCCAAGATAGCTAGCTACCAAGGTGCTAGATATTTCGCCTGCTGTGTCGCCCGCTCCGTTCATCCATCCATACCATCTGTCTAGACTACCAGGAGTCTCCACCCGTCTGAACCGCCTCGTTCCCGGGTCGGGTTGGCCACTGCGGTCAACATCCGGCACCAAAGCCCGGCTTTTCCTTGTCTTGTCCTGTCTCGTCCTGTCTCGTCCTGTCTCGCCTTGCCTTGCAAAGTGGAGAAGAGAAGGGGAAAAGAGACAGGTCAAACCGTGCGCGCCGACAACTGGCTGGCAATCAATCACTCAGTCAAAGAGGCAAAGACAACCAAGCGGAAGAAGACGACAACGACGGCGACCTGCCGAGAGCCTAGAACCTAACAGCCCGCTGCCCGGCCAGACCGACCGACACCTGGACCGAGTGGACTGTCCGTCTGCCTGTCTGCCTGCCTGACTCTTTCATGGTCAACCCGGGTGATGGAACACGCCTGATTCATCACAGCAAACGCCCTCATTAATCACAGTCCCTCCCTTCCCTTCCCTTCCCGTCACTCCCTCCGCTGCACACCTCACCTCACCTGCGCTTTGCTACGTCTCGCCTCCATCCCGCCTCGCCTCCTCTCATTCACGCCTCCAGCTCACACGCCTCGCACCCGCCGCCGCCGACGCCGCCGACGCCTCCCACGCCTCCCTCCGCCGGGGGTTAAGAACAAAACAAAAACAAACCACCAAAAAAAAAAAGAGAGACAGAGAAAGAGAGGCAAGCAAGCCCACACCACACCCACGCCTACCTAGTACCTCCTCACCTACCATCTATGGACCCTGCCTACCTGCCTACTACTGTGACGGACCTACCGTGACGGACCTACCGTGACGGAGTAATACCCATATACTACTACCTTACTGTGCTGTGCATCCGTCCCCGTCGAGGCCCAGCCCAACGACGGACAAACACTGGGAAACTGCTGGATGCCGCCCGAGCCTGTCCCTGCAACCGAGCAAGCATCATCACCAAGGCCCAGTTCCAGCTTAGTCCTACGAGACGTGGCATTCGTTTATTCTGAATTTGTGCACTTTGCTACTTCGTACTTCTCCTCCTCTCTTCCTCCCCGCCCGTCGCTCGCCGTGCTCTTCCTCTCCCTCTCCTCTCTTCTTTTTCCCACAGCCAGGCTTTCTTCTTGATCCCCCATCCCAACCGTCACGGCCCGCGCGGTCACACTCTCGCTCTCGCTCTGAACCACTTCACCACTTCTTTCAACCCCACGAGACTGCCGCTAGAGCCATCCGCCATCGTCATCGGCGCTATCGCCAGTCCCCTCCCGCACCGATAACGAACGACAAGCCCCTCCTCGTCTGCCCCCGTCTCCGCCTCTTGGTTCCCCTCCAACCAACTCCTCCTCTCGGCCTCCGGGGGGCCTCTGTTCCCATGACCGCGACCACTCCGTGTCTCCCGATCACCGCTCTGTGATCCCAGCGTTGCCCCGATAGTCCTAGTCCAGCACTGTTTTAAAACAAGAGATACGAAATACTCACCTCGCCTGCTATCATCGAACTGCCGCTGCCTCTTTGATTCCGCCTCTGCCTTTCCCTCCGGCCTCTCCCTCTCTCTCCCTTTCCGCCTCTTCCTCCACTTCTCTCTGCTTTTTCCATCCCAGCCTCGCTCTGCCTTCTTTTCCCTCCTCCTTACCCCTCCACGCCCACAAACTGCCTCCCCTGCATCCTCATCTGAACCACTCTACCGTCGCCCTCGCCGTGGACGAGACACGATATCAAGCAAAGGGCCTGCGTCAGGCCGGGCCCCGCCCTCCTTCGTCTCACCCGCCGCGACGACGAGAAGAACAATACTTGGTCGCTCGAGTCGCTTACCCGTGATGGATCCCATGGACTACGTTCTACACAACCACTCACGGCCGAACACCCACTACGACCCCGTCCACGCCGCCTCGGGCTCGTGGATGCCCCTTCCGCAAATCTCGCCCATCTACCCGTGGGAACCTCACGCTCCGGGCATGCCTCAGTCGTATCCTCACCACCCGCTACAACCGGCCCCGGCCCCGGGCTCAGATCCGTTCCAGCTCGCCCCGAACGGAGGCTTGCCTCTGCCGAACCCAAACTACCACCCCAGCATGCTCTCGGCCAACTTCTCCGGTGCGGACGCCCCGCGACATTATCACCACTCGCATTCGGCGCTCCGCCTGTCTGGTCCCTCCCCCAGGCTTTCGGGACCAGCTAATCATCTTGGGCCAGAAGACCATGCGAACGATGGCGCTTTTGCCGACCAGGTACCTCGACCTCTAAGTTTTCACCAACCTGGCGGACTGGGGATGCCTCCAGCTGGCAACAGCTCGGAACCTAATTCACTGCCGCGCCCGCCTTTTCCATTGTCCGACCTCCCAACAAACACCTTCTCCCACCAACACCAACACCAACACCCTCACTTCTCTGTGCCGCCTCCTCCTCTCTCCCTCCCTTTCAACTCGACTCAGTCCCGGCGAGGTCATGTTTCCTCGTCGTCTACCTCTTCGTCAAGGAACTTTCGCGAAGCCCCTTCCCCTGCCAGTAAGTTCCGGGCTTTTCACATTTACCCTTCATATGCGTGTGGCGTGTGTGCGTGTAGCACAAATGTCATTTCACCTTTGCGGAACCACTTCGGCATTCAACCCCCTCCTTTGTCGAGGTCTCTTTTCTTGCAACTGACACATTTCGCAGGGCCTTCACAGCCGTCTTCGACATCCCGCCGTTCGCATCCGAGAACACGACGATCCATGTCTTCACGCTTCATGGCTTCCGATACAATCCGGGACGAGAACGAGGAGCTAGGGCGGCAGCTGTTCCTGGATCATTTTATGCATGGTGCAGTTCGGGCAGAGCCTGACATCTCAGACCATGCTATGGATGACGCTTTGGTCCGCCAGCTTCAGCTCGTTAGAGGCGCTGTGTCTAGTAAGATGGTGGCCTCGAAGATGACGCTGAGGTCGCTGCAGAGCGTCAATATCGCCGACCTCCCAGAAGCCGAAAGAAGTAGGTGGTTGCCTATGCTTCGCCATATATTAGCGCGGCTGAACCGAGGGCTAACTTCCTTCCAGCTTGTGTCATTTGCTATAACGAATACGGCGTTGAGACTCCCGAGGGCATCAACGAAGCCCCGATCCGCCTCCCGAAATGCAAGCACGTTTTCGGGGACCACTGCATCAAGAAATGGTTCGAGGATTCTGACAGCTGCCCGTACTGCCGGGACAAGCTCCACTCGGAGCCCAAGCAGCACGGCACGTCGGCTAGGGCCTTCATGAACATGATGAGAATGCGGGGTGTGACGGTTCCCCCAGGGTGCGTACCCAGCACCGTTATAGCCGGAGATGGGATCGCTTGTTAACAGATGCAACAGGTTGACTTCGAATGCGGATGAAGTCTACATCAGAACCATGTCAGTGACAAATGCGGCTGCGGCTGCGGATGGAGAAGCATCTCGCTCTGGGTCCCGACAGACGTCATCGGGAGGAAGACGTTCTCCACCGGACGATGCGAACGAGCAACGGCGTAGAACCCGACCTCGCCACAGCATGAGTAACCATCCGGAGAGGCCAACCACCACTTTCACTCGCCCTCCTGTATACATTGGCGGGGCCGCATTAACCGATTCGACTATTCCTGGCAGTGGAAACTCGCCTACTAGCGTGTCCACACGTTCTTCTCGGCGAAACTCCGCCTTTCACCCTGCTGAGTTAAACGCTCGACGGGGGTGGCAGGTTGCTGATACTCCAGCAGGCGAAGCGTCTGAATCGTCACTGCGAAACATGCTTGCGCAGCCTTCGAATTCGATGTCTCCTTCCGCTCCGACTTTTTACCCTCGAGCAGGCCCCAGACCCCATCCCAGACAGGACGTCTTGACGACCGTCTCCGGACAACCACCACCCCCGTTGTCGTTGCCGGCGCCGAGGCTCCCGAATCCGTTACACCAAGACAATGCGACTTCGTCAGCATCCCGATTGCATCCGGCTAACATCCACATGCGAGGAGGCTCTGGTGAGACAAGTCAGGGCTCGTCAGACCAGAACAACAGAAATCGGCCTTGGTGAAGTGCAGTGTGGACCACGGAAAGCCCAGCCGCGCCGAACAAGAAGCGCCTTCTTACCCCACGGGTATTAGCGACGTTGTCCCCGTCGGTTGATGAGACTGGCCAGGATATTCCGTGGAGGGACGAAGGCTTTCGGGTCTCGAGGCCACAGAAAAGGGCGTATCCGTACCGACTGGTGAACGATTCGATGAAATGATACGACAAGACAAGGATGGATTGCGGGGCACGAATAGAGCACATAGGAGTCCGGCACTGGAGGGTTTCGGAGGATTCATACGGTACGGCGTTGGATTTGGCAAGCAAGGCACTGACACCTTTTAATGGAAATTGTACACTGGATTTTTATTCGCGCGGACTTGATTTGACGGCGTCATTTCAATTACACATCCCCCAGCAGAGAGAGACGGCTCAGCGGCCCTATTACAGGAGCGTAATTAGCGATAATTGCACAACCCAAGGAAAACGCACGTCCACTCATGATGCATGATACGCGGTGTCCATAATTCCTTGATCTGCTTCGACGGCCGAAAGAGTCCCAAGATAAAGTCCGGCCTCCGCTTCCTCACAGATAAACAATGTTGCACTTCCGCACCCACCTCGAAAGGAGAACCAACTCAAGTTAGCGCAACGCACATCCATGTAACCCGGCCTCGTCTATGCCGGGTCGGGGATCTGGATTGTCATGAAAGGCTCCGTTGGGTCGGGGAATCTTGGCGGCCGATCGGACATTCTCGAAGCCGACTAACGTTAATTACTGACTCGTGAGTCTATGACAGCTTCCTGTCGTCAACTGTAGCACTAGCTCGAGGCCTCAGACGAGAAGACCTCAACTCTCAAACGGCGCCCGCGGACCTGCAAATCTGCACACGCCCGAGGCGAGCCAGTCGCTTAAAGTCGAGCCGCGCCCGTGGCTGTCCTCCCCGACCATTGAGAACTGAGCCACCACCCCTTCTGCTGCCGCCCGTGTTTCGTGTTCTGTGTTCCGTGTTCCGTGCTCCGTGTCCCGACTCCTCTGCAATCTCAACTCACCCTCACTCAACCCTCCGCCCGATTCGAAAAGAAAATTCGGCCATGGCGTTTCCCTGGGAGAACATCACGGGGGGCGCTTTTGCAACCACAGTGCTACTTGCCTGGGTGCGGAACGAGTGGTCGAGATGGCCTCTCCTGGCAACCTTCTTCATGTCGTGGACTGCGGGTCTGGTGCTATGGGCCATCTGGGCCGTCTGGGTCTACCCTCTGCTTGTCTCGCCGCTGCGACATCTCCCTGGGCCCTCGGGCGACCATTGGCTCCTTGGGCAGGCCAAGAGGATTTTTGCTGAGCCTTCCGGCATGCCAATGCGAGAATGGTAAGTCACGGCGTGTTGATACGTCTGTTGTGTTTGTCTTGGTCTTTTACATGTTCAATGCTGACGCGAGTGCCAGGGTCAACGAGGTCCCCAACGATGGTCTTATTCGTTATCGGGGTCTTTTCAACCAGGAGCGCCTCCTCATCACTTCTCCCAAGGCACTGGCCGAGGTGCTGGTCACCAACAACTACGCATTTGCCAAACCAGCCCAGATCAGATGGTCCCTCGGCCGCATCCTCGGCGTCGGCGTGCTGCTTGCCGAGGGCGACGACCACCGGATGCAACGACGCAGCCTGACGCCGGCCTTTGCCTTCCGCCACGTCAAGAACCTGTATCCCGTCTTCTGGGCCAAGGCGCGCGAGGTCACGCAAGCCATGACGGCGGCGTTTGGAACTCAGGGTGAGACGGACGTCGAGATCGTGTCGTGGGCGTCGCGGGCAACGCTGGACATCATCGGCGTCGCTGGCATGGGAAGGGACTTTGGGGCAATCCGCGATGAGAACAGCGCCATCGTCAAGACGTATCAGAAGGTGTTCAAGCCGTCCAGGCAGGCGCAGTTTCTGGCGCTGCTCGGCTTCTTCGTCCCTACTCGCCTGCTCAGTGCGCTTCCGGTGCGTCGCAACGAGGACATCAACGAGGCTGCCAATGAGATTCGCGCCGTGTGCTGGGATCTCATCCAGGAGAAGAAGGCCAAGCTCACCAACAAGGAGCATCCCGATGTCGATATTCTGTCGGTTGCGCTCGAGAGCGGTGGGTTTTCGGATGATAACCTCGTTGATCAGCTCATGACGTTCCTTGCTGCCGGCCATGAGACGACCGCGTCGGCCATGACGTGGGCCACGTATATGCTGTGTCGCAATCCGGAGGTGCAGTGCCGGCTACGAGAAGAGGTTCGCGAGAGGCTGCCGTCGGTTGATTCAGACGTCGACATCACCAGCCTGGACATCGACCACATGCCTTACCTCAACGCAGTCTGCAGCGAAGTCCTCCGCTACTACAGCCCCGTCCCGATCACCATCCGCGAGGCGGTCCACGACACGACGATCCTGGGGCATCCAGTGCGCCGAGGCACGCGCATCATGCTGGTTCCGTGGGCCACCAACTTCGACACCACGCTCTGGGGCCCGGACGCGGGACAGTTCGACCCGGAGCGGTGGCTGGGCGGCGAAGCAGCCGACAAGAGAGCCGCGAGCGGCGGCGCCAGTAGCAACTACGCGTTCTTGACGTTTCTGCATGGCCCGCGGAGCTGCATCGGCCAGAGCTTTGCCAAGGCCGAGTTCGCCTGCCTGCTCGCGGCGTGGATCGGCCGCTTCGACTTTGCCCTCGCGGACCCGACCCTTGCGGACGAGAAAAAGTTGGATATCCGCGGGGGCGTGACGGCGCGACCCGCCCGGGGAATGCACGTTAAGGTTAAGGTTGTGAGTGGGTATTGAGGGCCGAGGCGCCGTGGTTACGCATGCTCGGTATCGCCTGGGTTGGGTAATGGAGTTTTGCCTTGGATGGTGGCGTTAATTGGGCACCAAATAACCATGTCTTTGGGTATCTAGCTAGGAACGTGATGCATCTATCTAATGCAAGTGATTTACTTGGGCTCCATCAAGAGGTAGCCTATTGCATCCGTGTGTTGGTGGATATATTGAAGTGTTGTCGCGAAATTTCTCAAAACACACATAATTAGAGGCTAACTGGGGACTACCACTAACACGGGGCAAAGATCAAAATGAGTCTGCAATGCCGGTAAGACAACCCAGCAGCAGTACAGATTGGAAGTCCATGACGTGTTCCCAAGATAACGGGCTCGAGGAGCACAGGTGTCTCAACACAAGAGCATCATCAATGGCACCTCATTCCTGGGAGTCGGTTCCACTCTCCCAGAAGGTGTAGGGTAACCGACTGGCCAGTACGAAGTTGTCGCCACAGGTCGGACGATAAGCGACGGCGGCCCAGGACGCGACCGTCGTCGCACGTGTCCTTGCATGTGACTGCCAGCTGGCAACGGGTGGAGATGACGCTTCCATTGGACCAGTCACGATTGTGTGGCGGCCTGAGGGCTCATGAGCGGCCCCCCTAGCTGTCTATATCAGAACATCCTGGGCGGCCTCTCTCCTGGACTATTGCTCTCGACGGCTGAATAGGCACGCAATCGCACCCCTGTGGCCCATCGCCAAACATCCATTTTGTCCCGAAGCCCTGAAATATCTGATGCCCAGGACATGCGCTTCTGCTAATTAGGCGCCCAGTCCCAAACTGAACTCCTCAGCACACCCAGGCGGCAGATCCAATCTCAGCCCCACTCCCAAGTCCAGCCAACGACGGGATTTAGCGCTTCGGTCGGGTAGAACCACCCCCAGCCACCGCCAGTTTAGCGGGCCGGGACGACGGGGTCTCTAGGAAATGGAAGCTGGGCCCAGCTGCCAAAACAAAACTCCATCAAAACACCACAAACGCCATCGACAGGCCGATAGAACGGCACCATGATGCGAGGAAACCGCGCCCGGAGCCCGGACGCCGACCGGCGACGGCGGTACGACCTTCGAGACTCGCGTCAACCACCTGTGGACGCGCCTCCGCCGCCCGCGATGCCTGCTTACAACCATCCGCCACCCGACACACGCCGCGCGCAGCCTCCCTCCCCAACATTCTCATACTCCAGCTCCAGCTCGTCGTCGCTGCTGGACATCTCGCGCTACAAGGACACGAAGCAGTTCGGCGGCATCCTGGGGACCTTCTTCCGCGCCCCGTCGGACAAGAACACCCAGCGCCGCCGGGCAGCCAAGAAGAAGCGGCGCGTCCTCTACTTCGGCAACTCGTCGTCGTCGTCGGTCAATTCCGACCTGGCCTACGGCGCCGGGTACATCAAGGGCGCCAAGAGCAACCGGAGCTTCAGCCCCCGGAGCCGGAGGTCCTCGCAGGAACTCCGAAGGACCTCACAGGAACTCCGAAGGACCTCGCAAGAGTTCCGGAGGAACTCGCAAGAATTCGGGAGGCCGCCACAAGAACTCCGCAGGCCTGAAGCGCACCCGCTGCAGACTCCCAGGCGAGAGCGTGAGCACCACCTGCCGCGGCAGAGGAAGGATCCCGACGAGGAGATCATCAATCTCGGCCGCAGACTCACTGATTTTGCGAAGCGGCAAGATGAAGACGAAAAGCGCTATTCCAGCTCCGGCGGCAAGGGCAAGGGCAAGGCCCTTGCGCTGGGAGCTGCTGGGGCTGTTGGTGCTTCTATGATGGCATCCAAGTATGGTCGCAACAAGCAGCAGCGCGGCAGCCGTGGCGTTGGCAGCTCAAGGCCCCATCGCGATTCGTCAGACGACGAGTCGGACTGGGAGAGCGCCTCGGATGACGAGTCTTCCAGCACCGATGGTTCGGACTCCGTGCTCGCGTACGGCGCTGGTGCCTCGCATGCGATCAGACCTGCTGCATTAACCGCCGCCGCTGCGACTGCGACTGCTGCCGCTTCCATGGCCACCTACAGACCCAGTGCAGATCACGCTTCCATGGCCACCTACAGACCCAGTGCAGATCCCACTTCTATGGCCGCATACAGGCCCAGTGCGGCTTCTGCTTCTATGTCTACCTATAGGCCCAGTACGGATTCACCTTCAATCTACCGTGACCACAGCGACAAGAGTTCTGTTGTCGACCCGCGCCTCTTCGGCCCGTACAATTCCCTGCGCGGAATGATTAATACCCCATGTGGCTTTAATGACCAACGACAGCAACAACAAGCCTCACATTATTACCGATCGAGTGGCACCGCGACTGATATCCCCCCAGTCCGCGAGGCCTCTTCGGTGCCTCCTTCTGACCACCCTCGGTTCGATGCAAACCGAACCTCCATCTCAACACGCCAAGACTTTCCGCATCGTGCACGACCCGCTCCGGTCCCGCTTGAGCAACCCGTACCCAAGACGCCCGTCTCTTCCAAGGTATACAATGCAGAGAAGTTTGAGGACGTTAGCCGAAGGGATCCTCGCTATGCTCGTGAAACATCTGACGAGAAGGGTGGATGGGGCGGAGTTGCTGCTGCTGGCCTTGCTGCTGCTGCTCTCGGCGGCGTGGTTGCATCATCCTCGTCTTCACGTAAGGAGGAGAAGCGAGAAAGGCGTGACGACCGTCTCGATGAGAAGCGGGATCGCGAGAGCCGACGTTACCAGGACGATGTGCGGTACCGTGATTCCAAACGCCGAGAGCGAGACGAAGGGCGTCAACAACGGGAACAGGAGACCGAAAAGGACCACCGAAAATCGGAGCGTGATGCCTACTCGACTACGAATGCTGATGACCGAGACCCCAAGAGGTCTTCAAGATATGACGATCATGACGATACCCTGAGAAAGAGAAAGGAGAAGCAGAGAGAAGTTGCAGTTGTGCCTCGCCATGACCCGGTGTCGTACAAGCACCATGGGGAGGAGATCAAAGTCGAATTTGAACCCCCGTCACCATATGTACCTGAGAAGGGCCGTGCGAAGGAGACCAAATTCGAGTTTGAACCCCCGTCACCCTACGTGTCTCACAACTACAATGGGGAGGAGATCGAAGTTGAGTACGGTGGCCCCTCGCCGCTCGTCATAAGCCACAAGCACGATACTCGCGACGAGCGGCGAGAGTTTCCCTTGTCAACCAAGACAAGTCAACAAGTTGTCAAGGGATCAAGCCAACCCATCCAATCGACCACGAGTGTGGCAATTGATCCTTTCCAATACCAGGTTGATGATAATGACGCCTTTATGAAACCAACACCCGATGCCTCCAAACGACCACTTAAGCCTACAGTCGTCACTGTCGAGCGCGAGCCCAACTTTGACGACTCACCACCGAGGAATACGGCAGCAGATGCTCGACTGAGCCGCAAGGACTCGTATGAGATTAAGAAGATGGTTGAGGACTATCACAAGGGAACGCAGGACACATCTCGATACAAGGATCCTCGAGAAGGACATGAATACGAGACCGAGGGGCACCAGGCCAAGTCCATATATGATGAGGCAAAGCATGCCACCGCCCCTGTGGCTGCAGCTGCGTTCGCGTCCGCCATCGCCGTCGAGGAGGAACGTTCCAGGGAGCTCCGCAGTAGCAAGACCTCATCTTCGGATAGCTCCCGGGATAGCTCTCGACCAAGAGACGTTGTTCAGGAGGAGGCCGACAAGTATTACCGCGAGTCTGCGATCGCGCGGAAGATTGCCTCCGACGAGATCCGTTCTCGTAGTTCTTCGCCAGAACGTTCCGTGGTCGACAAGTGGCGAGACAATTCTGTCGAGACCTTCACTATTGTCACCCCCCCGGTCATGGAAGACAAGGAACCGAAGAAGAGTCTCTATGATGGTCCCAATGCGGACGTGAGGATTGACAACAGGATCTTCCCCAATGAGGAACGTCGCCTCCGCAGCTCGTCAAGGGATCTTGATGCATCAAAATTCACGTCAAGAGATCCCTCTGCAGAGCGCGAGCGCCCCGTTCTCAACCTGGTTTATCCCACCCCAATCCCCAGCCGTGAACCCTCCCCAATGCCTGCTGGGCAGGAGACGACAAAGCAAGTTGAAGAGCCAACCTCGAGGTCTGCAGTGGATGATGTTATCATTGGTCCTAGAGGTGAATTTGTCAGTGTCCCTGCCGCCTCCAAGTCTGTCACTTGGGGCGAGAACCAGACTAAGAGCTTTGAGGTTGAGAGCCCTGATGCCAAGAGCGATGCAGAGGACTATGTTCGATCCGACAACTCTGATAAGCCTCGTCCGCGTCTGAACAAGGCTAGTAGATGGGGTGCTATCGCGGCGGCCATGGCATTCAACTCCAAGGAGCCCATCAACGAGCCGGACGCTGTTCTGTCCTCTGCCCAGGAGACTCAACTGGTCAGGAGCTCTCCCGACGACACCACTCAAGATGTTCCTGTGCATTCCGCTCAAATATATCCCGACGACGCCAGCCAAGAGCCTCCGATCCCTGGCCCGAAACCCACTAGCCCGAGGGCGGAGCGCATGCCTGGTGGCTACGCGGATGACATTGAGTTCGCAGCTACTCTGGCCGCTGGTCTGAAGGACACTGGATTTGACCCCGATATGGTCATCGATGATCCAAGCTATGTTAGACGGGAATCCCCACCAGGATTGCAAGATGCCCATGGCGACAGCTGGTATGAGAGGCCTTACGTGGAGACCGTGCCTGACTTTGCCGTCCCTGTACCAAAGCCAACATCTGAACCGGGATTCATTCTGGGCGAGGTAGAGACCCCTCGAGCGACGACAATCATTCCCACGGATTCTGAGAGGGATCAGTCATTTGACTACCTTGCTGGTACACAATCATCCGAGACACCGGGATCGCCGAGTGACGAGGTTGCGGCCCGAATCGAGGGTGGCCTGAAGCAGAAAAAGCGGGATCAGCGCAAGCGAGAGAAGGTCGTGGTCGTCCAAGACGACGGGACGAGCCGCCTTGAAGACGCTGAGGTTGGACAACCGCGAGAAATCGGGGAAACAGTTTGGGAGGACGCAACTCGACCAAGGTCTAAGAAACACCAGCAAACTCGTGACTACGACGACTTGTCGAGTCAACCCTTGGGCTACGTGCTTGAGCAATCTCGAGAGGCTGGTGAGGATGCCTGGGAAGACGTTACTCGACAGAGGCCCAAGAAACACCGGAGGAGCCTTGACTATGACGACGACGACGACGATTCCAGGGTCTCTGCTCCTATCGAATCTCGCCGCCCCCGACATTCTTCTCGGGATTACCAGCCCAGAGATGTGAGATCTGATGATGAGTGGGACGCCCCCAAGTATGCTAGGAAAAGTCGCGACTCCGATGTCGATTTATCTCGAGTCATTGCACCAGCTGCTACTCTTGGCGCTCTGGCTCTTGCTGGCCACCGCTTGTCGAAGAGCGGACGATCACGATCACGATCTCGTGAATCTAGGCTCGATGATGATCGCGAGACCTCACGGAAAATTAAGCACAGGAGAAGCCGCGATCTTGATGACTGGAATGTCTCGCAGATCTCCTCACCCAAAGACTCTTCACACCGCAGACGAGACATTCGCCCAAGAGAAGCACGGTCTGATGACGAGTGGGAAGCTACTGAGAAGTCTAGAAAGCATAGGAAGGACCGAGACGCTTATGACGAAGATCGATCTCGTGTCTCTGTTCCTGTGGAGTCGCACGATCGACATTCGTCCAGAAAGAGCTCGTCGCAAGATGTGAGGTCTGATGATGAGTTCGATACCCCAAGGAAGTCGAGCAGGTCGAAATCGAAGCGTGATTCTGTATCTTTCGACTCTCCTACACGCTCGGTGGCCGCCTCCGAAATTTCCGCCGCCAGTTCCGGCAGTCGCAGGAGCAAGAAGGACAAGAGGAAGAGTGGAACTGAAGAAGACCTCCGTGAGCTTCGTGACAGCCCGATGAGTCGCAGACGCGAACACTTCGACGACCGGGATGTCAGCTCTGTCGTGTCCGAGTCTCGTGGTGACGACCGCCATCGAGAAAGAGGACACCGACGCAAGACTTCTCGGTTCGACGACGACGACGCCAAATCCGTTGCGTCTGCCCCTGGCTCTGGCTCTTCTCGCCGGAGTAAAGACGTCAAAGACCGCAGGGACCCCGAGAAGCGGTCCAGCGGCATCTTCTCCAGCATATTCAAATCGAACGGACACAAGGATGGGAAGCGGGAGTCTTTTTTAGATAATGCCGACACCCCTGGCGCGGGTGTCGGCCTTGCGGGTGCGGTGGCCGCCATGGCGTCCAGTGCTACTCATCTTAACGCCGCCGAAGCTTCGTCAGACCAAGGTCACGATGCCTCTAACGATTTACGCCGCATCCGAAGTTTTGATACTTTCGACCCCGAAGTTGCTCCCCGAGCCATCAAACCCGCCATCGACCCCCAATATGGCGATCTTCTTCCTCTCCCCCCTAGTGAACCTGGGAGCCCTGTCTCCGCCCCAGAGGAGCTACCGTCTCTTCCCGACAGTCGACCTGATACTCCGCCCGAGCAGCGGTCTATGAAGCGAGAGCTTTTGACTCACCACCGACGCCGCAGTGCCATCGACACCCCTGCCAAGTCTCCTAGTCATACTGCGATCCCAATTCAGCTCCGTATGGGTCAGCGCTCCAGCCCTCAGTCTCCCATCATGTACAAACAAACACCCGTTTGCTCCCCTGTCACTATGACCGCCGACTCCCCCGGTGCCGTAAGGCGAGCAGCCCGCCCCACCTCTTGGGACAGCAGCCGCGAGTACAAGCCGCTCTACCTTCTCGAACACGCCCGCCGCATCCCGCCCCTGGATGAAGAAGAGCTGCCAGCGCTGCCTCCAAGCGAGTACAGTGACTATTCTTCCCGGGAGTCGCCCGAGCCCGAGGATCATCGGGACAAGGACTACTTCGGACGCAGCCTCGAAGATGTTCATTTCATGGGCTCTAATCTGCAAATCGACACAAACATCCCACCAGTCATGCCAAGTGGTGAAGGCGCAGAGTCCGAGGAATCAACTCCTCGGGCGACTGAGTTCAAGCCAGAGTTTCCAGCACCAGAACCAGCACCAGAACCAGCACCAGAACAAACGACACCGCCCCCCCGTGAGGCAGAGTCTGCTCGAGAACTGCTTCCTGCAGACAAGCTGGCGAAGGAAGTTTCCCATGAGTCAAAGATTGAAGAATTGGAGGAGGTCTCTGAGGTCGAGTCTTCTCGGAAACCAGTTCTCGCGGATGAACCAGCTAAGGAAACTCCGCAAGAGCCAAAGCTGAAGGAAGTCGAGGAGACCTCCGAGGTCGAGTCTTCTCGGGAACCAATTCTCGCAGATGAGGTGGTCAAGGAAGTTCCGCAAGAGCTACAGATGAAGGAAGTCGAGGCCGCCTCAGAAGTCGAGTCTTCTCGGGAGCCAGTTCTCGTAGATGACGCGACCAAGGAAGTCCCGGAAGAGCCAAAGTTGAAGGAAGTTCAGGCTGCCTTTGCGGTCGAGTCTTCTCGGGAACCAGTCCTCGCGGATCAGCCAGCCAAGGAAGTTGCTCAAGAGCCAAAGACGGAGGAAGCAGATGCGGAACCCGACGAGACTAAGAGCAAGGATAGGGGCTCTTACCTGTACAACTTTGCGCCCCCGTCTTTCAAGACCGCCCTTCTCAGCTTCACACCTCGGTCTCTCCAGACCGGTGGTATCTTTGGCCGCCCCCAACGCCCGACCGAGACGACACCGACGAAACAGACGGGACACGAAGATGACAGTCTGGATGACTTGACCTCTACGGACGACCACTTCTCTGACGCAGGCGGTATTTCAGAGGATCAGGATGCATGGGAATCAATCCACGATTCTCATGCAAGCTCCAGCCCCAACAAACAGTCTGACAAGGAGGATACGCTCCGCGATATTGTCGCTGGAGTAGTACCAGCAGTTGCTGCTGGTGTCGTTTTTAACTCGATGATCGAGTCAGTCACGTATGCGAAGGAGCCAAAGGCTGAAGAAATCAGTCGAGAGGCTACTCCTAAGCCCCTCGTCGAGGAACTCGTCCGAGAAACCACTCCTAAGCCTCTGACTGAGCCATTCGTTCGCGACGCCACTACTGAGCCTCCCACTGAGGCGGCTGCCGAACCTACCAAGCCTCTGTCTGCTCTCACGGAAACTGCAGAGGAGCCTGCGGCTGGTGATATTGCTGGTGCTGTTCCCGATGTTTCAGCGGTGCTAGTCAACGAACCTGAGAATGACGAATTCACTCGAGAGGTCATCTCCGGATCGCTCACCACTGAACCTACGGAGCCCCTACCTGATGTCGTTACTGAGACCCCAAAGGAGCCTGTAGCCGAGGACATAACTAGCGCCATTACTGATGTCCCAACGGCCTCGGACAATGAGCCTTGGGCCAACGAGCTTACGCCGAAGTTGGCTCCCGAGCAACTCACTGCCGAACCTACGGAGACCGCGAAGGAACCTGTAACCGAGAACATCACTGATGCTGGCACCGATGCGATTGCGCTGGTCAACACCCAACCTGGAACCGACGACCTGAATCGGGAGTTCATCCCAGAGCCCCTCACCACCGAACCCACCGCGACTGTGAAGGAGCCCGCAATCGAGGACACCACTGATGCTGTCACTGATGCCCCCGTGCTGTCCAATATCGGACCTCAAACTGAGGACCATGCTCGAGAGTTTGTTTCTGAGCCGCTGTCAGAACCTGTTGTGAACATTACCGAACCTTCAACTGAAGCTGTCACCGAGACTGCGAAACAGGCTGTGATTGAGGACGTCAATGATACTGTTCTCGATGTCCCCGCGGTGATTGACAACGACCCTTCGACTGAGCAACCTATTCCTGAGACCAGTCCTGAGCCCCTCACCGAGGCCGTTGTTGAACCTGTTGAGTCTCTGACCGAAGTCGCCACAGAGATCGTGCCGGAGCCTGTATCTGAACCGATCATTAGAGACTCTGTTCTTGAACCCAACGCCGAAGCTGATGTTGATGCCTTGACGGCGCCCAAAAAGGAACCTACTGTTCAAGAGTCCAGCCAAGAGATTCTTCATGACCCGACCACCGAACTTTCCCTGGAGCATGCTTCCGTGTCAAAACCTGAAGTAGCCAGCGAGTCAACCCTCGTCACTGTTGTTGAGAGTGCCACTCAACCTCTTATGGAACCAGTCTTACAGCCTGCTGAGGTTACTCCCGCTGAACCCACGCCTGAAGCGGCTCCCGAGCTCGCCGAGAATGAGTACACCAAAGAGGTATGGGACAGCCTCGCAGGAAGGGATAGGAAGAAGATCCGAAAGAACCTCAAGAAGAAGGGCCTAGAAGTTGTGTTCAAGGATCTTGCAGAGTCCTCTGCGCTTCCCAAGGAGGATCCCGTCGACATCAAGGCCTCGAAGTACGAGGAGGTGATTCCGGCTGGTGCTCCCGCTTTGCAGGATGAGCCTGTTGAGCCCAAGAAGGCCGAGGGACAGCCTAGCAATGTGCAGCAAGAGACTGCGGAGGCCATCCCAGTTGAGCCTGACTCTGTGGAGAAGGACGTCACCACTACTTCTGATCCTGATGAGCTCTTGTCCAAGTCTTTGAGTGATGCACCGCCTATCGACCAGGAAACACCTTTCGACAAGAAAACGCCTATTGACAAGGAAACGCCTGTTGACCAGGATCTTGACACTCTTGCAACAGAGAATCGTCTGGATGTTATCGCCGAACCCGAGGTTCCAACACCCACCCCAGGTTCTCGAGAAGCTGATGAGACCCTTGCTGAGACTCTCCCACTCGCGGATACAGCTGGGTCATCTGGTGAGCCAAGTATAGAGCCGGCCGAGGGCGACTCTGCACAGCCGCAATCCAAGAAGAGCAAAAAGAAGAAAAAAAAGGCCAAGGCCGCAGCGGCAGCGGAAGCAGAGCTAGTACAAGCTGAATCTGTAATAGCCGATCGGGAGCTCACCTTAGAGGCTGCGTCTATAGAACCACTTGACTCTTCTACACCATCTGTTGGCGAACCTGCGATAGAGCCTGTTGTCGAAACCGCGATCGAGCCTGTTACTGTCGAACCTGTTGTCGAGTCTGTTCAACCTGCCGTCGAACCTACGATCGAGGCTGCAGTGGAGCCCGTTACCGAACCTCCCGTTGAGTCGACCTCGGGGCCTATTGTCGAACCTGCGTTCGAGCCTGTTGCCGAAACTACGATCGAGCTTGTTGCCGAAACTACGATCGAGCCTGCTGCCGAAACTACGATCGAGCCTGTTCAGTCTGCCGTCGAACATACGACTGAGGCTGCAGTGGAGCCTGGTACCGAACCTTCCGTTGAGTCAATCTCGGGACCTGTTGTCGAACCTGCGACCGAAGCTTTTGGTGAACCTGTTGTCGAGTCTCCTGTTGAGTCTGTCGTGGAACCCGTTGTTGAAATCGCTGTCGAGACGGTCGTTGCACCTACTGTCGAACCTGCTGCTGAGCCCGTTGTCGAGCCTCCTGTCGTATCTGCTGTCGAGCCTGCGGAGCCTGTGGTGAAGTCTATTCTGGACCAGACCCTGGAGACTCCGTCTAAGTCAAAGAAGAAGAAGAAAAAGAAGAAGGGCCAACAAGCTGAAGACCCTTCGCCTTCTGAAACTCCAGTGGCACCCGCGCCATCCGAGACTCCGGTAACATCGACGCTCGAGGAGCCCCAGTCTATTACGACTGAGCGCGCCGTGGAACCTGTTACCGTGAAACCCGTCGTTGAACCCGTCGTCGAGCCTGTAGCCAAGTCTGTTGCTGAGCTTCCGACTGAGCCTTCTGTCGAGCCTATTGTCGAGCCTCCGACTGAGTCTGCTGTTGAGCTTGCTGTAGAGTCTACGCCTGAGCCGACTGTTGAGTCGATTCCGGACCAGGCCCTGGAGACTCCAACAAAGTCAACGAAAAAGAAGAAGGCCCGACAAGCTGAAGACCCTTTGCCTTCTGAGACTCTGGTAGCACCCGCACTTGAGGAGCCCCTGTCTACAACTGACCGGGCTGTCGAAACTGTTGCCGTCGAACCCGTCGTCGAAGTCGAACCTGCTGTTGAACTTTCTGTCGAGCCTCTTATCGAGCCTGCTGTCGAGTCTACGACTGAGCCTCCTGTCGAGCCTACGGCTGAGCTTGCTATTGAGCCCGTTTCTGAGCCTGCGGTTGAGTCAGCCGTTGCATGTACTGTCGAGCCTGTTGTCGAGCCTAGGAATGAACTTGTTGTTGAGGCTATGGTTGAGCCTTCTGTCGAGTCTACGGTTGAGCCTGCTGTCGAGCCTGCTGTCGAGCCTGCTGTCGAGCCTGCTGTCGAGCCTGCTGTCGAGCCTGCTGTCGAGCCTGCTGTCGAGCCTGCTGTCGAGCCTGCTGTCGAGCCTCCGACTGAGTCTGCTGTTGACCCTGCTGTTGAGCCTCCGACCAAGCTGGCCGTTGAATCTACGGTTGACCTGGTTGAGAATGTTGCTGAGTCTGCGGTCGAGCCTATTCTGGACCAGACCCTTGAGACTCCATCCAAGTCAAAGAAGAAGAAAAAAAAGAAGGGCCAACAAGCTGAAGACCCTTCGCCTTCTGAAACTCCGGTAGCTTCTTCTCCATCCGAGGAGCCCTTATCTATCACGACTGAGCAAGTGGAACAATCTGGCGTTGCCGATGTCGCCAAGGAGTTGTCCGAGGACTTCACCCCATCCATCCCCGTGGATGACATTTCAATCGACGAACCAACAACTGTAATTGGGCCCGAACCTGAGCTCGAGCGTGAAACCGCCGATACACCAAAGGACAAGAAAAATAAGAAGAGAAGGTCGGTGCATTGGGAGCCGGAAGAGGCCCCGGTTTCCTCGATCAAGTATGTGGAGGACGCCATTTCAATTCCCTCGGAGGACACTTCCCAGTTCGTTGATACTGAGGAAGGCCCTCCTGCTCCTGAGGCTCCCCACGAGCTAGGAAAGGACGCAGACGTAGCTGTGAACGCTCTTGAACCCGATCATCAGAGAAGCCTTGACGACCCGCAAACAGAAGACCCTATAGACGAGTCACTCTCTGCCTGGGATATCGAAACTGACCCCTTGGAGACGCCCGAAGATCTCAATCAAGCCGAGAGCAACGGAGACCTCTCACTAGGTGTGGACAATACAATGGTAGAGAATAATTCACCTGCTGGCTTGGAATCGTTCGTTTCCGAGCCACTCTTTTCCCAGGGCGATGCGCCGGTAGAGGATTCCCAGACAACAATTGTTCTAGAGTCTACTCAGCCTGAGGAGTTCTCTTCACTTACTCCTGAAGTTGTCAGCCGCGACGAACAATCCAATGCCTCAGCTGTGGGTACGCCTGAAGCTCTTGTAACACCAGAGATAACGGAAGCAACGGATGGAACTCCAAAGAAGAAGGGCAAGAAGAGCAAGAAGAAAAAGAAGAACCAAGCTGCCCAAGACGGAATCACCGAGGAACCCAAGGCCGAGGAGCCCACGACCGAGGAACCCAAGGCCGAGGAGCCCACGAACGAGGAGCCCACGACCGAGGAACCCATGGCCAAGGAATCTACGGCCGAGGAAGCCAAGCCTATGGAGACAAAATCTGACGAAATTTCACCTGATCCCGTTGAAGTCGTTGAAGAACCTTTGGACCAGCCTTCTGAGGAGCCCAGGAGTGAGGAGATCTCGATTCAATCATCTGAGCCAGTTAAGGATCCTGGTACCGACAAATCTCTAGAGCCTCTCGTTTCTGAGAGTCTTGAAGAACCCACCAAGGACGTTCTCGACGCCCATATCACCGACCAGACCAATGTTGACGATAAGTCTCTTGACCCTGCCTCACCGGCCGAAGATGCCAGAGTCGACCTACCCGCAGATGTCCCCGCCGAGGCATTCCCAGAAGCCAATCTTCCAGAAATGTCAGACGTTCAGACCAACGAGGAGAGCACGCCAGTGAGCGGGAAAAAGTTAAAGAAAAAGAAGAAGAGCAAGTCTGAGTCTATCGTTGAAGCAGAGACATCCCAAAATTCGTCACTTGAAAATCCCGAATTAGCATCTCTTACGCAAGAATCCGTCACGCAAGAACCTTCCACACAAGAACCCGTTATCCAGGAAGCCTTCGCACAAGAACCAGGACAGCTTCATGAGACAGTCCTCGCCACCGAAGTAGAGCCGCCTGTCAAGAATGAAGCGAGTGTCTCAACCCTGCCTGCAGACGTAATCCTGGACAGCACTCCACTTGCCGAATCCGAACCAGCCCTAGAGGTTGCTCCCGTTGAGCCAGAGGATCTTCCTGTTGAGCCAGAGGATCTTCCCGTTGAACGAGATGTTGCCCCCGTTGAGCCAAAGGCTGCCCCCGTTGAGTCAGAGGTTCTTCCTGTCGAACCAGATGTTGCCCCTCTTGAACTAGAAGGCACATCCGTTGAGCCAGAGATTACTCCCGTTGAGCCAGAAGTTGAACCGGAGACTCCTAAAAAGGGAAAGAAGAACAAGAAGAAGAAAAAAAAGAATTCCCTATCCCTGGACGATGCAGAGAAGCAGCCTGAGGACCAGCCTGCACCTCAGGAGCCTTCTGAGGCAACCGCTCGAGACCTCGGCTCAGAGGGTACCAAGGACCCTGCCGCCGTTGATATCTCTCCCGACGGCCTGGAAGTGCCGGATAAGGGCGATGAAGAGCTCGTCAAGACTCTCCCCCCTGACAATGAACCCACTCCCGCCTTGGAACCGCAGGAGATCCCTGAAATTGCCCCAGAAAGTGATAAGCAAACAAAGCCGGCTGATGTCCAAACCCCCATAGAAACCCCGCCCGCTCAGGATCCAGTAGATGCTCCCGCTGCCGATACGCTCGATGCTCCCCCTCCCGACCAACGTCCTGCTGAACCACCAGTCCCCCCAACCGAGGATCCCGAGCCACTGCCAACCAAAAAGTCCAAGAAGGACAAGAAAAAGAAAAAGAAGAAGGCTGCGCTTGAGGAGACCACGGAGCCTGAGTCTGGAGCTGCTACTCCTTCCGAAGAGACCAGTGCTGGACCTGCAACTGAGGTGGCCGATTCAGCCGTTGACAAGACCACGAAAGCCAGCGATGATACTCCGGCGGAGCCTGAGTCGATGGAAACCCCTGCCACGGAGCTTATTCCCGAAACCGAAATCGCCGCGCCGGCGGACGTATCTACGTTGGTGGTATCCAATGAGTCTGGAAAGCCGCCAGCATCCAGCCAGGGGCCAGATGCTAAACCTGACGACGAGCGGGGTGGGTTCAGTCCGAAGACATCCGAGGACAAAAAGATCAAGAAGGCTAAAGACAACAATTCTCAAAACCTGCAGGACCCCGAGACCAGTCTCCTACCGGAACTGGAACTGGAAAAGGAGGACGCCGCCGCCGCAAACGCTGATGATGGAAACCCGGGACCTTTGGAAGAGGATAAGGAAGAAAAAGGGAAGGAATCTGCCATCGGTCTTGAGGTACCCGCCGAGTCTGAGGCAAAGCCGGAGCCGGAGCCGGAACCGGAACGGGACACAGAGAAGCAGGAGAATGACGATGGGTATGCTGGCCTGTCCAACAAGCAGAAAAAGAAAAAGAAGAGGGCCAAGGCACTAGCTGCCTTGGAGTCCTCAGTCAAGCCGGGGACGCTAAAGGAACCCAAGACCACCTCTGAGGTACCGACGGAACCTGCGGCTGAACCTGACATCGAACCTGAATCGAAGCCCGAGCCCACGACTGAGCCTGCAGCCGAGCCTACTGACGAGCCGGACATCGATTCTGGATCGAAGATTGAGAATGAGACAACCTACACGGTTGAACACGAACCTGAGACTGTACCTATAGTTGAGCCCGAGACTGAAGTTGAATCAAAGCCCGAAACTGAGAGTCAACCTTTGGTCGATCCTGAGACTCAATCCTCTGTGGTTGAGCCGCCTGCTGGCGAACCTGCAGCTGACTCTAACCTGGAAATTGAATACAACCCCGAGCATAAGACTGAACTGGCGAACCGAGAGATTTCCGATGTGGCTACACCGGAGCCCGAGGCTGGAGAAAAGATCCGTGTTGAAGTCGAAACTACTGAACCTGCAGCTGAACCCGAGCTCAAACCCGAACCCATTTTTGTGCCGGATGCATTACCGACCCCTTCTCAGTCCGCAGCTGGACTCATCAAGGTCGAACCTCCGACGGAACCCATCCTCGTGACCGAAGAGAAACCCGCCGAGAAGTCTGTTGAGGAGGCGGCCCCTGCCCTGTCGAGGAAGGAGAAGAAGAAAAAGAAGAACAAGAAGGGCAAAGGTCAAGAGGCCGAATCATCAGCAGGTCTCGAGGAATCAAAGGAGACTGACTCTGGGCCTCTAGAAAAAGCGCCAGCTGAAGCCGAGCTTGCGCTTGAGTCTCTATTGGAGGTGGTTGAGCGTGCACAGCCGACGGCTCATGAGGTGGTCGAGACGACGGTGTCTGATCCTGAACGTTCAGCTCTCGAGGCCGACGTTGGACCTACAGCTGTGCTTGTGCCTGTGCTTGAGACTGAGCTTGACACAAAGCATTCACTGGAGAGTCAAGAGACACCTAAGGAGCTCAGCGAACAGATGGATCCTGCCTCCGACATGGCGCTAGTGCAACATCCTGAGGGAGAAGCCGAGCCCACTGAAGTTTTCACTCAGGCTGAGCCTGCTCCCGAACACTCGACTCAACTCGTTTCTGAACCCGTTCCCGAAGCCTTGAAGGCTGAGCTGGAACTTGAGAAGAAGGTCCACGACGAGGCCAGCGGCGAACCGACAAAGAAGGAGAAGAAAATCAAGAAGAAGTGGAAGGGCAAAGGCGCAAACCTCGAGGAGTCACAGGAACCTGAGCCGTTGAAAGAAACGGACCTGATCACTGAATCTGCGCCAACAAAGACCGCCGAACTCGACAATACTCCCATGTCTGAAGCTCCTACCGACACAATTGAGCGTTTACCAACGACAGGAGAAGCAACTGAAGTTATCTCCAATGCTGCCACAAAGCAAGGGACAGAATTATTTGTCGGTCCCGAGTCTGAACTTTTGGTCACCTCTGAGCTCAACAAAACCATCCAACCCGAACCGGAGGCTCAGCCTCTGGAAGACTTTACCTCAGAACGTGGCCGCGGGCTTGAAGCCGAGGGAAAAACTGGTCCTGAACCGAGCCCTGCGGTTGTCCCTCGGCTTGAGTCCGATGTTGATACGGAAGCAGTTGAGGAACTTGTGCCAGAACTGGATAAAGAGGAGGAGAAAGAGGCTGAACCCCTGTCCAAGAAGGTCAAGAAAAAGAAGAAAAGCAAGAAGAACGGCAAAGGCTCTGCTGCTGGCACCCCGGATGAGACCGCAACATCCCAGGAACTTGAGGACCTGACCACGCCTGACATTGAACATTCTGTCCCTGCTTTACCGGCAGACGTCAGTGAAGCAGTTGAGTCAATCGTGCCCGCAGAACCTCTTGAGCAATCAAAGCCTACTGAGGTAACCGACCCTATTGCGGTCTCTGAGCCTGCTCATCCTGTCGATTCCGACGAGCTTGCTGAGCAAGAAAAGCCGATGGAGCCCGTCGAACAAGTCGAACCCGTCCTGACTCCCGAACTCACCAACGATCCTGCCCCTGCCCCTGAGGCAGGTATGGACATCGATACTAGGTTTCACCAAGAACCCGAGCAAGCAGAAGAGCTAGTTGCTCCTACGTCCAAGAGTAACAAGAAGAAGAAGAAGAAGAAGAGTAAGTCATCAAGCTCCGTCGAAGAGCCTGAGCTTGTCAAAGAATCTGAAGCCGCCCGCGAGCCTGCGCCCGAGATCTCTCCTAGTTCTTCTCTTGAACCTCTTCTTACGTCTGTTCCCGAGACTGTAGACTCCGCCAAAGAAACCGAAACTGCTTTTGAGCTTGCGCCTGAAGCCACTCCTGATTCTTTTTTAGAATCAGCTCTTAAGTCTGTCCCCGAGACCGCGGAGCTTGATAACGTACCATCATTCGAGGAGGAACAGCGAGATCGCGAAGCTAGCCCCAGTTCGCCCAAGTGCCTCGAGGTCGACCAAGAGAAGTCGGCTGAATCTTCCCGAGAAGCTAAAGCGTCGACGGAGTCCGCCTCTGGTACTCCGAGCAACACAGAGCCGGCGGTCGCTAAAGCCCAACATGAACCCGAAGCTGATCTATCAACTCAACCACTCTCTGTGTTAGCGGATGTTGATGACGAATATGCTGGTCTTTCCAAGAAGGAGAGGAAAAAGAGGATGAAACAGAAGGCCAAGGTCGCTGCGGCAGCTATTGAGGAATCACCTGAGCTGGCGAAAGAAGACATCATGCTCAAGGATTCTCTCCCCGAGCTGCTTGATGATGGGAAAGCTGGCACCGCTACCGCTGAAGCATCATCAACAGAAACACTCAAGCCTATCGTGGAGACAAAACCAACGCCAGAGATGCAGGTCGCCTCAGAGATGGAAACCCCTTCAGAAGCGCAAGTTCCTAGACAAGCGGAGTCCACTTTCGTTCAAGAGACACAGCCTGGGGTCAGTCTAGTGATTGAACCCCCATTGGGAGAACATAAGGACGATAGGGCGGATGAACTTGGCCTGGACGAAACGTCGGAAACAATCGCGTTGGCGGACGATGATGCTCGAATTGAGGAGCCAGACCCAGTTGTCGAGGTTCTACCCGCTGTTGCTGAAGTAGTCGTTGAGGAGCCCGAGCCGCTTGGCGAAGGTCGGCCGGAGAGGGAACAGAAGGATCAACAGGACATCCGAAGCCTTGGAACTTCTAAGCAGGACAAGAAAAAGGAAAAGGAGGTGAAGGCGAAGGAACTTGCGGAACAGACATCCCTTACTTCGGATCCAGACATTGTGCCTTCTGCAGAGGAATCTTCGCTGGTTTCTCAACCCGAGGCTCAAGCAGAGCCCGTACTGCCGAAGGAGGTCCCACCAAAGTTCACTCAACCTTCACTGGAGTCCCAAGCTAGAGCTCAGCCAGAGTCCCAGGCCAGGGTTCTATCAAGATCTCAATCAGAATTGGATGCCAAGTCTACGGCAGACATCAAATCGGAACTTGAAAATGAGTCTGTCACTCCCAACGAGGCAGAAGCAACCCTGCTTGAGCTTCCATTGGAGTCCAAGTCTCAACTTCAGCTCCAACCCCAGCTCGAGTCTGAACCCAAGACCGGATGCACGACTGGACCCGAGCCTCAAATAGAGAAGCAGGAAGAGGAATTTTTAAGCCCCAATCTCTCAAAGAAGGACAAGAAGAAAATGAAAAAGAAGAAGGGCAAAAGTACCGAATCCCAGCTTACCGAGACAGCTGAGCCTGCACCGGAGTCAAAGTCTACTATTGACACCGCTGTGCTACCTGAGACGCCTGGAGAGCTAGAATCTGGGTTACAATCAACTGAACGCCTCGAAGAGCCGCCGGCCGCCTCTGAACAGCCTAGCATGGCAGCGGAGCCAGAAACTGAGTTTACGAACGAGCTACGAAGAGGGGCTGGGCCACTCGAGGAATCCAGAGACCTAGAGCCTGCTACTGCTAAACCAACCGAGCCACCTGAGGAGCTCACCTCTGATCTGGAGCTAGTTGGAGCAAAAACGGAGCCAGATACTGATTTCCGCCTTGAACCGTTTGAGCCGGTGGGGTGGCCAGAACTTGCCACCGAACCAACTGACACGAGTAGGGAACCTGAAGCTGGTTCAAAGCCAATCAAATGTCCCGAACCTACAACTTTGCTAGACGCTGGAGTTGTGGGAAGTGTGCTAGCTGAGACGACGAATGAATCTCAAGTCCAACCCCTTCCCAATGTTGAGCCTGCTACCAAGGAGCCCGAAGCTTCCACTGAGCTATCTGAGAATGCAAATGAGCTTGACCCTGTTCCCGAGCTAGCTTCCGAGCTAGCAAACGAACCAGAAACTGCCATAATGCCAATTGCGGAGACGGAAGCCCAGCCGAATCTGTCGACGGACGATTGGGGCGCAACCACGTCCAAGAAGGCGAAGAAGAAGAAGAAGCAGAAGGCCATACTCGCTGCACAAGCCGATGAACCTGGCGAGCAGACCGCTCAGTCTGACGCTCCTCCAACACCCATGCAATTCGATGTTGAAGAAGCGGTCAACCAGACCGCCGAAGCCGGGGACCCTGGCCTTGGGGATGACCACGTCTCAATCGATCCACAACACCATGACCTCGCCCAGATGACCGCCAGAGATTCGGATGGGCTTCGAGATATGAAGTTTGCGACCCAAGTCGAAGATTCAAACATTCTCTCACCCACCAAACCCCCAGTAGACGGACAAGCATCCATTCCCGATGCTGAGATCTCAACCGACGCCTCCATGATTCAGCCAGAAGCACCCTCATCTGATGTGTGGCCGAGAGCCTTGGTTGGAAAGATATCAAAGGACAAAAAGAAGAAGAACAAAAAGGGCAATGCCGACACTCTGCCTGAGGATGTGCCTTCAAGTTTACTGGCGACGGACACGACTCCTCCCGCGGATGTTGTGATGGATGAAGATGTCACCATGACCGAACTTGTGCCTCCGAATGAGGAGGCACCCTCTCCAGGCATTCAACCTGTTCACGAGACTGCCATGCACCCTGAGGAGACAACTTTTGTTTCCGACAAACCCGAGCAACACCAGGAGCACTCTCTATCTCAAGGGGACGTTAATGAACCCATCGACCCTCAAATAACGGAGGAAGCGGAACCAACCTCGAAGGAAATTAATTGTACCATTGAAAATCTTCCGCCAAGCGATGGTCCCCTCGAGGAAGCCGTGGAACCTTTCTCAGGACAACCCGAGGATGCTGCTCAAGAATCTGGTGGGGATAGACCTGCAGTTTCTGACACTGTGGCACGTCAAGCAATGCTCGTTGCAAGCCTACCAGACGACGGTCTGCAGACAAAGATGTCTAAGAAGGACAAGAAAAAGAAGGCCAACCTCGTCCAAGACCCTATGGAGCCAACCTCTGAATCCGCTTCAGAGGCTAGTCCGGCGCCCCAGGTGGAGCCTATGGAGATCAATACTTCTACCCCCACTGAGATGCTTCCTCAAACACCTGTCAATGAGGTGGTGCCCGTCGAAGTTGCACCAGTCCAGGTTGCTTCCGTTGAGAACGTCCCAGTCCAAGAAACCGTTATTCCAGACGTACATGGAGGAGTGGATGCATCAAGAGACGCTCCGCGGAATGTCCTCCCCATCGAAAATGCTCTCGTTGAGGTTGTCCCCCCTGCCAATGAGGCAGCAGTCATTCCTCCACTAGACGAAGCTACTCGCGAAGTTGATAGTGGGATGTCTGCCAAGAAGTCCAAAAAAGAGAAGAAGAAGGCCAAGAGGCTCGCTCAGTCGTCAGAACTTGCAGAAACGGCGCTCGCAGCGGCGATTCCCCCAGAGAAGCAAGATGAGGCACCACTCCAGCAAGCAACGGAGGAGCCACTATTCACTCCAAAAGCTGAAGCACAACACCAAGAACTCACTCATGACGGAGAAACAACGAAGGTGGCAGAGCCAACCTCAGCAGCTGACAAAGAAGATGCTGAATGGGCCTTGCCTGTCAAGAAGAAAGGCAAAAAGAGCATGCTTGAAGGTGCTCTGATGCGGGTTCCTGATGCTGGACCGGACCTCTCGGCCCACGAGAAGACTGTTGCAGCATCTGCCAAGCCACAGCAGGCAATCGAAAACGATGGCGATCTAGAGCCCAGTTCCAGGTTTGAGGATACTAGATTCATTGGTGTTGTTGAGGTTCCTGAGTCTTCAGAACCAACTGCATCGTTGGGAAAGGACGACGAAGAGTGGGGATTACCGGTCAAGAGAAAGGGCAAGAAAGCGAAGAAGATCTTAGCCGCGGAACCTTCAGGCGTAGAAGATCCATCCGCCCCGACAACATTTCAGGATATCTTCAAAGCTCCTCCCGGTGACTCGCTTGATATCGCGGCCAAGCTACCTAAGGAGGAGACTGGACTGACATCAACGGATGGAACATACGCGGGTATCGACCAGCATGTACCTCGTGCTCTACCAGAGGTTCTGCCTCCCAATGCCGCCAAGCCTTCAAAGTCGTCTCCGGATCAAAAGCCGGTGGCTCTCGATGCGGCTATGGAAGATGCTTACGAGCCCGTACTCCTGGCTCCGATCGCAGAGTATCCATCATCACCGCACGAGACTCCACGCAGCATTTTTCTGAACGAGCAAGCTACATCCACTGCAACCCAAAATGACCATGTTCAGGAGCCTGTTGCTGTTCTTGAACGCAATCACGAAGCAGAAGCTGCCAAAGAAAACTCCAAGGGCTCTTCTACTCCAAAGATTAAGAAGAAAGACAAGCAGAGAAAGTTGAGCTCAGTTCAAACCCAACAGCAAACACCAGAGGCGACCCCTGAACCAGAAATCCAGGCAACCGAGAGGGCCATGGTGATCGGGGAACCTAATAGCAGGAAGACACAAACATCAACTCCAGCACCAGAGGTCGACCGCGATCTGGTCATTCATACCCCTCCAAGGGATCGCAAGGGGGCCGGCACTATCAAGTTGCCACCGGGCGGCAAGGAACAGGCAGTAAGCGCTGGCGAAGTGGCGGCGGGAGTTGCGGTAGCGGCAACTGGGCTTGCGGTTCTTTCCGACAAGCTTGACAGAGAGACTAGGAGTGCCGATAGTAAGGAGGCGCATGACGACACACAAGTGAAAGAACCCGCATTTAGGCAGAGTTCGTTCCATGAGAGAAAGAAGCTGGATGCCAGGTTGGACGACATTTTCCGCAGTGGTGGTGGCGCGGAGGGAAAGAGAGACAAAGACCAGGGACGAGAAGGGGAGGACGACATGAAGGGTGATGGAAGCCAGGCTAAGCCGACGAACAAAGAGCCAGCTTCCAACTCGGGCGATGATTTCTGGGGATCCAGTAACCAGCTCAATGAGACAAACAAGAGGCTGGACTTCAAGGACAAGTCCTGGGACAGGGACGACAAGCTCGAACAATCAAGCAAGGACAAGTTCTACGAAAGAGCCTACGACAAGACAAGTTCTACGAAAGAGTCAAAGAGGGCTAAAGGCAAGGGCAAGGAGATAGAGAAAGAGACAGTGGAGGCCAGGGACAGGGCGACCGAATCCGCCGGTGGTTGGAAGGAGACGAAGCTACAATCAGCAACCGATGAGATGGCGGAAAGCCCTGTGCTGGGACGAGGAGATGCAGGGTTATATCGCTCAGTCCCCCAGGGTCTCCTTCGACGAGGATCCGATGTTGAGGATCCAGTGGGTGGGCTTTTGAGGGAAGACAGCCTAACACCATCGTCATTTGGGGACCTAGGATCTGATCTGGGCGGTCTTCGACGATCACCTACTCGAGGTCTGGAGCCGGTACAAGAAGTTCCAGAGGCCGAGACAGAAGGGATTAGGAGGATGCAGAAGCAGCTGGATGTCAACCGGGACAGCGGGTTCGCGGGAGACTCACCAAACCCTCAGCGACGCAGCATGGGTCTTGTGGAGGAGCAGCGTCGAGACAGCGGCGTGCACACAGGAGACTGGACAGATGGCGATGGTGATGGCGATGGGCAAGGCAGCGGCGGTGCAGTGCGGGACCGCGCCGTGTTGCAAACCCCGGAGCCGGAGAGGAGACTCCGACGATCGCCCCGAGGGACGCCGGTGCTCCGAGAGCCGGCGGCACCAGCAGCGACGCCGGAGCCGGAGAAGAGGATGAGGCAAGCCGGGGTGTCAGCGCCGAGAGCTATAGCGGCGACGCCAGAGCCGGAGAAGAGGATGAGACAAGCGCCGGAAGCATTGGCACCGAGAGCCATGACACCGAGAGCCATGACGCCGACAGCCACGGCGACGCCCGAACCGGAGAGGAAGATGAAGCAATACGGAGCCCTGGGAGCAGCAGCGGCACTGGGCGTGGCTGCAACAGCAGCAGCAGCAGCGAGGTCAGCATCGCCAACACCTCCTCCTCGCAGCGTGTCAGACAACCCGCCGCTCTCCCGCCAATCACAGCCATCGCCACGCCCCGAAGCCAGAGTGCGCCGATCCCTGTCCAACACCAGCCTCTCCCGCCGCCGCCGCACGCCGGAGCCGCTCAATCTGCGGCCTGAAAGCCCAGGCATCAACCGAACGTCAGGCACCCCCACTCCACCGCTCCGTCGGGTCGACAAGCGAATGAGCGGCGATCTAAGAGCAATCCGTAACCAAAACAACACCACGCCCATTGCAAATGAAGGTCGTGTCCGCGCCAAGGACATGGCCGACGTCTATGTAAGTGCTCCCCACTCGCTAGCATCGCCGGCATCACTCGCTTCGGCTCTCCCTCCCATGTCTTGGCCGCTGCATGTCTTCTCTCCTCCCTTCCTCTCAACTGACACTGGCTCTCTAGGATGGCTTCGGCGAAGGCCGCATCGGCTCGCCCCGTTCACCGACTCGGCCCCACAGCATGCGCCGAAGACAGAGCATGCAGGTTCTCGAGCTCGAGAACAAGGTCGACCAGCTCCTAGCCGAGAATCGCGCCCTCAGCGAAGCGCGTGCGTCCACTGAAACCGGTCTTGTCCAGCGTGCCGCCACTACTCTAGCCGAACGCGACGCCGAGATCGATACCCTCAAGCAGTCGCTCAAGTTCCTCCAGAACGAAGTCTCCCGCCTGTCCGAGGTCAACGACGGCCTCGCCAGCGCCAACGCTGAACTTGCCAACAAAGACGCCAACCGCCATGCTGATCTTGAGGCCCGCCATTCGACCATCATCCGCGAACTCGACGAGGCTCGTGGCGCCCAAGGCCACTTCGATCAGGCTCTCCAAGAAAAGGACGCTGAGATTGCAAGGCTACGTGAAGAGCTCGAGGTCGCCAAGGAGAAGATTCGTGATGCCCAGCGACAGATTCTCGAGTCCAAGGCCAAAGACCAACACTTCCTCAACCTCCGCGACGAGGATCACTTCGACCATCGTTGCCAGCAGCTCTGCTCCCATGTTCAACAATGGGTGCTCCGTTTCTCCAAGTTTTCTGACATGCGCGCCTGCCGCCTGACCAGTGAAATTAATGACGAAAAGACCATCGACCGATTAGACAATGCCGTCTTGGATGGCTCCGATGTGGACACCTACCTCAGAGATCGTGTCAAGCGACGAGACATCTTCATGTCCATGACGATGAACATGGTATGGGAGTTCGTCTTTACTCGCTATCTCTTCGGCATGGATCGGGAACAGAGACAGAAGCTCAAGTCTCTTGAGAAGCTACTGACCGAGGTCGGTCCCCCGGAAGCAGTCCGCCAATGGCGTGCCGTAACCCTGACGCTGCTTTCGAGGCGCGATAGCTTCAAGCGTCAGCGTGACCAGGATACCGAGGCCGTTGTCCAGGCTGTCTTCCAGGTCCTATGCAAGATCCTCCCTCCACCAGGGAACTTAGAGGATCAAATACAATCTCAGCTACGTCGTGTCATGAAGGAGGCCGTGGCCCTTTCTATCGAGATGCGTACGCAAAAAGCTGAATACATGATGCTGCCGCCTCTGCAGCCCGAGTACGACGCAGACGGCGAGCTCGCCGCTACAGTTCAATTCAATGCGTCGATGATGAACGAGCGCAGCGGCAGCGCCAAAATGACGAACGAGGACCTCGAATCTCAAGGCGCCGTGGTCCGTGTCGTTCTTTTCCCCTTGGTCGTCAAGAAGGGAGACGACAATGGCCAGGGCGACGAAGAGATAGTCGTGTGTCCTGCACAGGTGCTCATTGCTCGCTCCAAGCTCGCCTATGGAGGTTCGAGCGACGTCGGAGGCACGTCCCTTGGTGCTCGCAGTCACATCAGCGTTGTGACGGAGCACATGGGACAGCCCGAGGCTGAGTACTTAGAAGGAGGGATTTGAGAAACAAGATGATGACCGAGATGGGTCGTGACATTATGGCGAGTGTATTGAATAGATATGACGACGGTCTACAGCGACGTTTTATTTCCTTTATTGTCTGTTTTCTTTTTGGGTTATTGGGGTAGGGAACAAAAGGTTCATGATATCCTGGCTGATCCGATTTTTCCTTCATCTTACAGTTGGACTCCATTTTCATTATTTGTTTGTCACGCCGCGCGCCGCGTCTATTTGTTCATATTGGAGTTTTTGGCTTGGGTACATACACATGTTGTAATGAAATGCCGCCACTTTTGTTTGTTCAATGATCATTGCCAGCATGCCAGAGAGCTGTTTTGTCAAAACGAGCGCGAATACATAATAGATGATACCTCACGTGCGCGTTCGTTGCCTTATTAGCGTAGTTGAACCCCAATATCGACCTGTTTTTACGTTGTTAAATGAAGAACAACGGGGCTGGTATTGCTTGCATATATATCTAGCCTCGTAACTGAGTACACCAAAAGCAAGTACCGCAAAGACCACGACAAGGCTGTACTGTATTGTACATGATAAATAATGTAGCTATGGCTTTCAGTTCATCCGCCCGCCTGACAGTCTGAACATGGCCCCTTCTTTTGTCCATGTCCCTGACACGTTCATGACTTCATCAAGTCGTCAACTAACCAGCCTGACTGCTCACTTCCTAGCCGCCGTTTTCCGCGATGTCGAGCTCCTTGTCAGGTCCTTTCATCATCGATAAAGACTGCGTTTGAAGGCCGCCCTTGGTGGCCTCTCTTGCAAGAGCCTTCAACTCCTCCTCAATTTGCATTATTGTCGGCTTACGAGGAGCTTGGGTTTGGTTCTCGATAGTCCATCGCCATCCTTGGAGCTGAAAGAGAACGTCATCCGCTTCTTGAGGTCCCATATGCTTCCTGATTAAGCGCACCATCCACGCCAATCGGTCTTGGCGTCCGCGATGTCCCCGTTCCAAATCGCGTATCACTACCTCGATCATGCAAAGGAGCATCCGCGGAGATACTTTCTTGTCGATCGACTGGTATACTGCGAGACATTTCTCGACACAGTGAAGCGTTTGACGGTCGGTAAGATGGTCGGCCTCGAGAAACCATCTTCCCATCAGTTCGAGTAGTTGCGTTTGGCTGTTGATGCCATGCAGGGTTCTGCCAGGGGGAGGCTCGTTAGGCTGGTCCCAATTAAGGGCAAGCACCTCCCATATGAACTTGACGTTGATATCCGGATCTTTGATCATAGCTTCAACGTACGGAGTCCATGCTGTCCAGTCCCAGTGGCGGATTATGTACGTAATATTCGACTGGTCGCGGACCAACCTCCAGAGCAGACGCGCTTTTCTGTAGTTGCCGCACACGATGGCAATCTCCCGAAACAACCTCGTATTTCGTGGCATTCTCTCTACCAACTGCTCTGCCATTGACCGAAACTGCCCAGTCTTGATCGTGGACCGGCACAACTGTTTCAAGAGGATAGTTCGCTCTGTTTCCGGGACATCCCAGATATCGGTCACTATACTGGCCCAATCCAGACTCGTAACAGGAAGCTGCATAAAGGACGGCACGGAATTCCGCTGGAGAAACCCGGTAGCCCACAGACGGCCCTTTGTGAAAAGAAAGGCATCCTCGCCGGTCCATTTGCAAGGGTACATGCTGAAGCACTCACGGCTTGTGGCGGATGCGACGAAGGACATGGTCATGACTGCCTGACGTTGAAGTCTTAAGAGATAGTCACCACTGTGTCGCTCACTGAGGATTTCCATGACTGCCTCCCACGATATGGATGGTCCCTCTCGTTCCAGTTTCCTAATCGCTGCGCCGAAGATGATATTGTGACTTGTCGAGTGCTTATGCGGAAAAGGCAGACTTGCTTGATATTCGATGAACCCAGCGATTGTATTGCACACAAGAGCGGGTGTGAGGAGCTTGTGGTGAGGAATGGACTGCGCGAGCCTGAGAAAATAGAAGTACGTCTCGAATTGTTGCGTCCGTAGCTCTGTAAGTAAATGGACAGAAGCCTGCCAAAATTCGCTGGTGTAAGAATCGCGTTCAGGACCGGGGCGAGTGATGTAAATAGTGCGAACCAGCAGGGTTGCCATCCTACTGCGTATCACATCAAGTAGTTCGGGAGTGATTTGGCCCCTGACTTTGGAATCAAAAGGGTCAAGTGCTATGATTAGATCTTGACTCGAGATCATCCTCTGTCGGATCGAGTCTCGGACGAGTTGGAGAAAGGGTTTGCAAGCCATCCACATTGCTTTTTCATCGACATGCGCTAGATCAAGTACTGCAATACGCTGATGGAGTTCAACAATGGACTGCTGAAAAAAGGAAGCCATTGTAGCTTCAGCCACACATGGTTGGGTCGCTGATGTATCGGGCGTGGGTGTTTCCTGGCCACGATCTTCAAGCCATCCGATGAGACGATCCAACTGTCGGCGCAGACTGAGCTTTTTGCCGTTCTGTGCTCTTTCTCCTGGTGTAGTCGGGGCCTCCCATTTCCATTCGCCAGGCTGGAGTGGGAATTCAATGGACCATGGTGGTGGTAAGGAATGCGATTCGGGCATTATGGCAGACATATGACGCTTGCCGAGTCGACGGCGGCTCTCGATAGGCCCTGGACAGGAGCTCAAGGTTCGGCAGGTTTGCGTAGAGCTGCGGTGGTATCGCTCAATGGCTTGACGCAGCATTGCATCACTGATCCAAATGCCGTCTGGCGAGACTGGCGGCGCTGTGCACCAGCCCGCTCTAGAGCGAAGTACCGCGCATCGTGGGGGCATCGGGCAAACTGGCGCGGCGGACGGCAGAGGAGAGGTTCATGCCGATGGTGCAATCAAGACGTGCCCCTTATTCGAGGTCGGGGAGAGGCGGGCGCCGTCTTGGGGGAGTGTCGAGCATACGGGCGATGGCTTAGAAGCTTGGTGAAAGAGTTGTAGCTTCGTTTTGGGCCAGTTCACCTGACAGTACGAATGGAGAGTATTGTTATGTAATGTGGAGCTGTGCCTTGGTAAGGCCCTAAGGCAGCAAAACGAAAACATTAAGCATCAAGCAGTTGTCAGCGGCGGCGGCGTTTGACGCGGATAGCCGGGGAAATGAAAGTTCCGACCCAGCGACTCACGTCCCAACATATTGTGCAAGTGGCCCATGCGGGGTCTGCTCCGCTAACCGCTGCTCCGTCTCATCTGGACCTCCGCGCGACCAACCACCGCCTCACCCGACTCGGCCATCCTTGCGCCATCCTTGCAACATCCTTGCAACATCGCGCATGCCCCTTGCTCATTGCTGGCTGGCAGTTCCCCTATGACCCTGTCTCCGTCACCCCGTCGCAGAGCGGACGAGAAAAAGAACCGAGATCACGAGCACAGCCTTCGGACGGCCAACTACATGGCTCCGAGGCCAACCACGGAGCTCTTCACCACCCTCCCGCGATCCTCGCAATCATCCAAGCCATCCAACGGCTCCCCTAGCCTCCTAATCACCTAGCCCAGCGGTCCCGTCCACGCACGGCTTGACGGTGCATCACCGACCTGAACCCTCTCCGCCTCTCCGCCTATCGGCTGTCTAGTCTGTCCCTGGTCGCCCTGCCCCGGCTTTGGCACTCAAGCGCGCCGGCGTGGAGCTCCCCAAATAGGAACACCAAGAACCAGCCTGTCCTTGTCGCCTTCTCCTGAGCATGCCCTGTTAAATCGTCAACAACCACATCCAACTCGTTCACCACCTCGATCTAACCTACCTTATTCTCCTCTCGTCTGCTTGCTCTCATCTGCTCCACGCGACACTACGCTCCGCTCCGCTCTACGCCGCTTGCCGCTCTATGGCTTTGCGTGCCCCCCCTATCAACCTCGTCGACGTCACCGCCCAGTTAGATGGAGCCTGTTGTGTATGAGGAAACGCCTTTAGCCGACTACCTCAGAGGTGAGTGCTCTCGCTATCCCACTGTCCCAACGTCTTCGCGCTCAATGCATCCAGAACTCCGACTGACCTTTCCTCTCAGATGGGGGAGATGAGCCAGAGGCACACTGGGCGCCTGGCGCGACGACACCCGATCTCGAGTCCTCGACTGGTCGATCCAGCCCTTCACCACCTCCCAGCCCCTCGCCATTCGCGCCTACAGGTCGGCCTCTGGTCAAGTCAAGATATCGCAAGAAGATCCCTGGCCCCCTTCGCCTCGATGTCCCGAAACCAATCTCTTTGCCGTCCTTCAGGAAAACATACTCGGTGCGTCCTCGACATGACTCCGCTCTTTGTCCGCAATCTTCTAACCAGTTCGCACGCTAGGCCGCGGTAGCTGCGAGTATCGATCGCGCCGACAATGCCAAGTTTCTCGAACAGTTTCGTTACACCATCATCGCCTCCCAGCTGTTGAACGGCCATTCTGCGATTGCCCAACACCCACTCAGCGCCCACAGCGGTGTGACACCCACGAACGACGAGAACCAATCTCTGCTGTCGACTGAGGGCATCCTTGCGTCAATACTTGCTGCTTTGGCAGTGGCGGTTATCTCGAGCTGGGTCGTGGAAAGTGGCATCACCCGGAAGCGTCTTGTCTTCTTCATCTTCCTCTGCGTGGCTGGTATCCTTTTGGGACAGATTTATATGAGGCGACAATGGTTGCGGTATCGACGATCGCAGTCGCTCTCTGAAATCACGGCCTTTATCGAGAACTCCCACAGCCAAGACAGTACTTCAGGGGCCGCCTTGTCCCTCATCCAGGAGGTGGAATTGGTATCCCGGGGCTACCGAATGTCAGTCCATAACCTCTCCGAATTGATTCACAGAACCCAGCCTCTAACAATCCTGTAGCAGCGCACCACTACCTCCCATCAGCCGTATTGAAGATCAATCTCAGACTCGTAAATGCGTCCGGTTACGCAAGGCTCTGAAGAACTCGTTCTCTAATATGCTACAAACTTACAATCAAGTGTGCACTATTGTGAATGGGTTCGCAGAGCAGACAGACCTCGAAAAGTACTATGACATCTATGACATCAGCGATTTTGACATGTCTGATGCGCAGCGCGGTTTCGGCGACGACGAATTCGATGACCCGGAGTCATTGAGGACTCTGAAGCTTTTGTCTGCTCGATTTTATACCCTCCGCAAGATGTTTCTCTGTGCGCTTTTGGCTCTTGATGCCAATGGCGATGCGAATGATCTCCTCCGGTGGACGACGGCAGTTGAGTCTCTGCGAAGTCTCAACGCGGCGACGAATTCTGCCAGTGAAAGGGTGCAGAGCATCCTGAGCGAGGAACAGTGTAAGTGCTTACAGGTGATCCCCGCGAACAAACCTCCTGCTGACCTGCATCAAGTCTTTCCATCTTCACCACTCCCGAAGAACATGACCCCTGGGAGAGAGCGTTGGCGAGCACAGCTCCGGAAACTCAACTCACTTTCCAGTGGTATCAGGGGCTTGCAAGCCAAGCTTCAGCTTCTGCGCGAGGAGTCGGATAGGGCACTCAACGACTCGAATGACATCTCGGAACTAGGACCAAATCTCATGTCTCAATTTGAGTCCATTGGCGTGGATTTGAATGATCTCATGGCGGCTTGGGAAGAAGGCCGAGCCGCTCTTGCCCTCGGGATCGATAGGAACGAGAAGAGGCTTTCGTCCATGAGTACTCTGATATCCCCCGCCAGCTCCCTCAGTGGACTTACCACCGTCGATGAAACTGGCAATGCTGTAGACGCCCTGAAAGCACTCACCGGCGAGTCCCCGGCCAACTCGGAGTTCAACGGTCCTGTGGAACAAGAATCTCTCGAGGTGTTTGAAGCAGTGGCACGGCCGCGGCCACGAAGCATGCTCACGAGAGAGGAGAGATTGGTGAGGATGAAGGAGGAGCGTGAGCAGAAGGCGTTTGCACGACAACAAGTTGACGCAACGAAAGGCATGCTCCGCGAATTGGAGACTGTCATCAACCTAAGGCCCCGAACCCGCATGAGTGCCCCAGCTGGACGGATTGTCTCGATGTAAAACCGCAGGAGCTTGATCATCGCAACCTCGAACCACCATGACCTTGGCTCACAGCGACCTCGGCCACAACACCATCACGCGTCGCCATCACTGGCACTCCTGCCAACACAACACAATCATTTTTAATGCCGATCTTTCCTTGCTTTGTTGCTATAATCACAACGACTAGCAACACCCTCTCGCATGAAACCATGCGCAGACACGTACGCGCTCACAGCATCTATTCATCAAAGTCACGACATGCACGATATTTTTCAAGCGGCACACCATCATATAGAACGGAACAGGCGCAACAATGGGCATTTGATTTTTTTCTTTCTGTTCGGCTAAATTGAATTCTTTTGTTCCATTTTCTGATTTAGCTCAGAATTTGTATGAACTCCGGAACTTGGGGATCACGGTATATTGGTGTTTTGATGGGAACATGGTAGCTACCTGGCTGGCTACCCATGCGGCAGAGCACCCGGGTATTCAAGCAACAGCAACAGCAACAGCAACAGCAACAGCGGTGGGCTTGTAAGACATGTGAAAACTGGTCCTTGGGATGAGTTCGTCTTTGTCTTGCTTTTCTACTTGCTTGTCTTCTTGCTATAATTTTTGTTGCCATGTACATAGATGCTCCGATCGCGAACATGAGGGCAAAAACTTAGGTATAATACAGCCCAGTATAAAGTACTCAGTGTTTGAGACAAAGACAATCACTTAAATACAAATGCACGGCCTGGGGAGAGGAACGTGAATGAATAAAATTAGATTAATCCGGTTTAGGCCAATTTGTGCCCCGCGTCGAGTTGGCGTCACGTCGCGTCTTATCCCCACCTCCACTCGCGGTCCGCGTGTTAAGTGCTTGCTTTGCCTGGGCCACTTCAGCCTTCGAGTAATCTTGGATCAGTCAACCATCCCTTCGCGCAACCACGACCGTCTCCTCCTCATTCCCTCCTCAACAAACGACCGCTTCCTCTCGACACTCGATTATCCCCGGCCTCTTTCCACTTCTTGCTCTCTATACCTACCTCACCTCTCTTTCCACTAATTCAACATCCACAAATCACAACTAGTCGGTCAGTGGCCCTCATTTCATTCACCCCCGCCTTTTTTTTCCCTGCCCAGGCACAATCGTCCACGCACCGCCAGACTCAACCAGCTAACGCGCGCGAACGACAGACATGTTGGAGGCACGACTCGAGCAGGCTAACGTCCTGAAGAGAGTGGTTGACGCCATCAAGGATCTCGTTCAGGACTGCAACTTCGACTGCAATGACACAGGCATCGCCCTGCAGGCCATGGACAACTCCCACGTCGCGCTGGTGTCCATGATGCTCAAGGCCGAGGCCTTCTCTCCCTTCCGCTGCGACCGCAACATCTCCCTCGGAGTCAACCTCACCTCTCTGACCAAGGTCCTGCGCGCCGCCCAGAACGAGGACATCCTCACCCTCAAGGCCGAGGACGGCCCTGATGTTCTCAACCTGGTCTTCGAGAGCAGCGAGAATGACCGTATTAGCGAATACGACCTCAAGCTCATGGACATTGACCAGGAGCACCTCGGTATCCCTGATACCGAGTACGCTTCCACCATTGCCATGCCCGCATCCGAGTTCCGACGCATCTGCACGGACTTGGCTGCCATGTCGGAGTCCGGTCCGTTTCTTCCTTCCCTTCTCTCCAGTAAAGGCCCGGCCATTTTAACGTTATATCTTCTTCACTACAGTTAGCATCGAAGCCTCCAAGGATGGCGTCAAGTTTGCGTGCAACGGCGACATTGGCAACGGTTCCGTAACGCTACGAAGCCACACCAACGTCGAGAAGCCCGAGCTCAACGTCGACATTGAGCTGACGGAGCCCGTCTCCTTGACCTTCTCCCTCAAGTACCTCGTCAACTTCTGCAAGGCCGCTGCCCTCTCGACCCAGGTCAAGATCTGCCTTTCCAACGAGGTGCCACTCCTGGTCGAGTACACCCTGGCGGGTAGCAGTTACCTGCGATTCTACCTTGCGCCGAAGGTATGTCAACCCCTTGTGATGCTTTGCACTCACATGTCGGTGTCATTGTGCTAATACGTGAGTCCAGATCGGCGACGACGAGTAAACCTTGGTCCCAGAACATGACATGACACCATCCTTCCTACTATCAGCCGGCGTTGCGAGGATATGGTGATCCTGCTTTGGCGCAGACGGGGTTCTGCCGAGGAAATGGATACTATGGATTTATTTACAGGGGGAAGGGGTCCATCAGAAGGATATCAGATATGTTACTAGAGGAAGTACGAGCCACGGATGTATGATGGGCTTGCTGTGGGCTTCTTACCTATCTATCTACCTTGCCTAGGTAGGTAGCCAGGTATGTATGTACCTTAGCTGGCGGCCCTGAGACGATAATGATTTCAAAGCCTTTTGTTTCGGTTGCCCAAAAAATGTTTGTCTGTCTTGCAAGGACTTGGTGCACTGCTCCGTGAATGGTGAAAGTCACAGGAAGTGTGGAATTCAGACCCATGGATTAGGTAATGTCATCATGCTCCTTGGTAGATAGACTAAAGTAATCCTTGATATTAACAGGGAGTGAGTCCTAAAGTAGTGGGTTTTTGCCCGTCTTTTGAAGAGCTGGAAGGTGCGGGGCAAAACGCATCGCATCGGATCTTGGCGGGGAACATTCGTCACTAGCAAGCCCAACTTCGGTTGACTCAAACGCCAGTCATCTGAGAGGGCGTCGTTCGTTGCGGATTTCGGCTCTCATCTTTCTTCTCTCTTTCTTCTCTCTTTCCTCTTTTCTCTCTCTCTACCCATCTCTCTCTTGTGACGGCTTGTTTGGGACAGCAGAGGCTATCGCTTTTGACAGTGACACGCCAGACTTAAACACGAGCGACTTTGACTGCGAAGGGAAAGAAAAAAAGAAGACTTCCTAGGCGTTATCCTCAGGTCCTACGTTACTTATCGACCTACTACGGAGCACCCGAGTACGAGTAGAGAAGAATCTGTTCTGTCAACTGTCATCCGTCGCAGTCACACGTCAGTCACATCCGTCCTGCGCCCGCTGCATCCGCACAACCTCCCTTAGAAAGCCGGCCAACTGCACATCAGCCAGTCAAACCCCCGTCATTCAACGCAGAAGCCTGCCAAGGAACTCTCTCCGTCACAACTCGGCGGCTGCCACAGATTGCCATGGCCGACGCCCTTCCAGTGCCCGACACGCGGGTTCTCGCTGTTGCGAGCCACGTACGACTGCAAATGATCCTTTTGCCCCTCTAAAAATAGTGCGAACTTGACTGACATTGTGCCCTCGCCTTTCCAGGTTGTCTCTGGGTAAGAAAAGATGTGGTTTCCGGGGCAGTAAATGCCGGGATTTTACTCGATTTTTGCTTGGTCATACTCGGTTTGCTTAACTCAACTTTACTAACGGAAGAGGTGCTCAGGTATGTGGGGAACAAGATCGCCGTCTTCGTGCTGCAGTCTCTAGGATGCGATGTCGCAGCTCTGAATACCGTGCAATTCAGTAGGTCGCTCCTCCGCCGCCCAGTGCGCACAGCATCTAGCAGTATCTAACGCACTGGTCGTGCCAAAGGCAACCACACCGGCTACAGGCAATGGAAAGGAACCAAGGTCTCGGCGCAGGAGATCAAGGACCTGTACGACGGCCTGAAGCAGTCGTACCTCGATGACTTTGACATGATGCTCTCCGGATATATCCCCGGCGCCGAGGCCGTCGATGCCGTGGGTGCCATCGGCCGCGAGCTCCAGGAGAAGTCAAAGGGGATCCCCGGCAAGTTCTTCTGGGTTCTTGACCCCGTCATGGGCGACAACGGTAGGCTCTATGTCGCCGAGGACGTCGTCCCGGCCTATAGGTCTCTCATTCACCATGCAGATCTCATCCTGCCCAACCAGTTCGAGGCCGAGTATGTCCTCTCTTTAGCTCAAGCTCTCTCTTCAGGTGCACTGACATATATCTGCCTTGAGGATGCTCTCCGAAGCCAAGATCGTCGACATGGACAGCCTGACCAACGCCATCCAGCTCATGCATGACAAGTTCAAAGTCCCTCACATCGTCATCACCTCGGTCAACCTCGACGCTCCGGACCAGCCTCCCTCACACCTCTCCGTCATCGGCTCCAGCATGACCTCCACCGGCAAGGCCCGCCTCTTCAAGATCGTCTTCCCCTCAATCGACTGCTACTTCAGCGGCACCGGCGACATGTTTGCCGCCCTCATGGTCATTCGCATGCGCGAGGCCGTCCACCACGCAAGCGGAGAGGTGCGCTTCACCCCCAGCTGGCTCAGCGATGACAGCGTCCCTGCCGTCGAGCTGCCACTCGCCAAGGCGGCCGAGAAGGTCCTCGCCAGCATGCACGAGGTGCTATCCAAGACGAGCAAGGGCATGACCAAGGTCGTTGACCGCACCACCGATGACATGGCGCCCGAGGACCGGGTCGATGACAAGAAGGTCCACCTAGTGAGAAGCAAGGCGGCCGAGCTGCAGCTCGTGAGGAATCTCGACTGCCTGCGCTCACCGTCAACGCAGTTCCACGCCAAAGCAATGTAGATGGACACCCACTGGATGATAGAAGACAGCTCCAACCAACGGTCACATAGACAAAGACGGAATAGACTCGTGTGCAAAAAAAAGAAGGAACGGCGTTGTGCTTACGTTCCTATGTATTGATCCATTGCTTGGTCTATGGCGGTTCTAAACCCCGTGCCGTGTTCCCTTTTCAACCCCTTCTGAAAGCCAAAGATCTAGCAGATCCGACAAGTCCCAGCTTGTTCGTTGACCCATAAAATTGATCCAAAATCCATCACGCTTAACCGGTACTGCCAAAGCCGCCGGCGCCTCGCACGCTCTCCTCGAGCTCCTGAACCTCGACGACCTCAGGGGTGTAGATGCGCTCGAGAACCAGCTGAGCGACGCGGTCGCCCTCCTTGATCTCAAAGTCAGTCTCGGCGTGGTTGAACAGCAGCACCTTGACCTGGCCGCGGTAGTCGGCATCAATGACACCTGCGCCGGTGTCGATGAAGTGCTTAGAAGCAAGGCCGGAGCGAGGGGCAATACGACCGTCTGGAAGTTCAAAACGGGCTTCGGTCAGTATCTGGTGATTTATATGTTCATATACGCAAGTCAAAACATACAGGTTCCCTCGGGAACGGCGATGCTGATATCCGTGTCAACGAGAGCCTTGCCGCGGGCGGGAATGGCGGTGTCGTGCGCGGCGTAGATATCGTAGCCCGCCGCAAAGGCGCTGCCGCGAGTGGGCAGGCGACCCTTTTCGGAGAGCTTCTTGACTTGCAAAGGGATGGGTTCCATTGCGGCGGTGGTCTTGATGCGCTTGGCGGGAGGGGAGGAGACGGTGTTGTTGTTGTTGGACTCGAGGGCGGCGGACATGTTGATTGATGAGGATGAAATGGACACCGGAGGAGACGTGACTTTGCGGCGAGAGTTGGGTTTGATAAGTGAGGAGAAGGAAGAGCTTCATGGAGACGCGACGCGAGGGGCGGTGACGCGTGGGGCAATTGGCCAATGGGGAGCTTGATGTTAAGTGCTTGCTTCTTCAATGTTCACGGCGAGTTTCGGGGGGGGGGGTTTGGCGCTCAGACAATCCATGTCACAAAAGAAGATCTGAGTCAAGGAGACGAGAATGGAGAAAGTGTGCTTATTCGAAGTGCAGGTATCTAGAGTAAATAGAGTAAAATGGCTAGGCATGCAGTGGTGGCATTTACTGGACGAATACAGCTGTCGGACTCGTTGTAGTTTCCCCATCTACGCGCTTCGTAGTATGCGCCGTTCTAAGCTTCCAACTCCCGGCCAAAGTCAATCAGCCTGAGCCTTGTCGCATCCTTGGGGTGGAACTGGGCCACCTTCGAGCGCACGAGAAAGCGCGCTGCAGCCGATTCCCTCGGCAGCTGGACGTAGGACGCCGCCGTGTTGCCCTTGGCTTCCGATAGCGAGTTGAGAAGCTCTTCTGTGAGCTGCCTCATCTCCGCGCCTGCGGCGGCAACCTCGTCTTGCTGTCCCGCGCCATCGCCCTGTTCGCCGCCGCCGGCCTGGCCCCAGATCTCGTCGATCCGCCGCTGGCGCTTGTCGTGATGCGCCGCACCGCCTGGAGCCTTCTTCAGCTTCCCTTGCGAGCTGAAGCCCGCTGCCAGATCGTCGCCTTCGATGTCCATGAGATCGCCCACCACGGGGCCGCCGAGCTCTTCCGCTGCGAGCATCGGCGCCAGGTTGTCGTTGATGAATCGGAGCAGTGTCTTCATGAGCCTTGACGTTTCCCGGTCGTACGCCTTTTTCTTCTTCCGCAGCTCGTCGAGTCGCTCTCGCGCCCCGTCTTCTGGCGTCACTTGGGCATTGGCGTCCAATTCGTTGCGGAGGGACTGGATGCGCGCCGCGAGAGCATCCTTGAGTAGGTTCTGGTCCTTGAGTCTGGCCTGGTCCGCCTCTAGCTGGCGCGCGACGGCTTCATGATCGGCGCGTTGCGAGGCAAGATAGGCATTGGACTCTTGGATGGTCTGATGCGTCTTGCGCAGGGCTAGCAAGGCCGGGAGAAGAGATCCCGGAAACGGCAGAAAGGGCTTCGAGTCGGTTACCTCTTCCAGGGCCGTCTTGATCACTTGAGCCTGCCCTGCTACAGAGTCGGGGAGCTTAGCTTGGCTCGAGCGAAGCTGATCACTGGTCAGCGGCTGACGACGTGTTTTATAAACCATGCTGAGTATAAAACTAGAGATGACTTACCTTTTGCAACTCATCCTCATGTTCTTGAACCTTCTTCTGAAGCTCCTTCAATGTGCGGTCGAGATTGGCGGCGTATAACTGTGCCTCTGCGCCCTGCGACCTCTCATTCATTTTCCGGCAATGCAAGCTTCACAGGGGCTATTCTTTTTTCTTGTGGAACCAGAGAGAGCTCGCTCAGCCTCGGTGTGTGAACCGCAGAACGGGCTGTTGAAGTTGGCGGTCGAGGGTTTTCGCTGCCCGAGATGAGGTGGACCAATGCTTTTGCGCCGAAGTCAACGCCCTGTCGTCTTCACCCCGGGGATGCGCTGGACCGGCGCAGGCTTGGCGGCGCACAGGCGAGTCTGGATTGCGATTCGAATTTGAGGTTGAAAACAGCCCCCGGGAATACTCGGGGCCTCGCGCTGGCTGTTGGCTGGGTATCTCAATTGTGCAGGATGTGATTCAGATTGAGGAGGCTTCCCGGACCGTGTGACGCGCGAAATGCCCTTGACCGGAGAGCTCGCGCGTAGCTCCCCGTTGGTTGGTGTGGTTGTTGTGGTGTGATCGGTGGTGGCCCGAGGATACTTATGCACTGTAGCGCGCACGGTTTTCTTTTCCCGCTGCCCTGCGGGTGGGTGGTTGGGTGGGGACCAAGGTTGACGGTCGCTGGCCAAGCTGCAAATCGTGTCCCCCCAGTTTCCCCCAACGCGGCTCGGCGGCTGCTTCCCTGGGCAGCTCCCCCAGACCGGCTGCGCGGGAGTCTCCGCACTGTGTGCCGACACCCACTCCAAGCCTTCCACGTGACTTGCCAGCACACGCTGGTGAAGTCGTTTCAGCTGTTTCTCCGGAACCTTCTCCCAAACTTCCCACCCTCGACTAACTAACGACCTTGGTCATCTCCCTCCTCCCCCTTTCATTCGGCCGCTGAGGTTTCTCATCGTTCCCATTCTCAGCGACTATCGTAAATTGGTCCCGACGCCCTTCTCCTCGGATTGGTCGCCTCCGCCTTGTTTTCTGCCTTGTCCGCCCCCTCCCGTGCGCGCGCGAAGCGAAAGCAAACTCCCGTCCGGCGGTCCTCGAAAACGTGCTCCTCCCTACGCTCGTCCTTCTTCCCACATTGTGGCCAGCGACTTGCGACGCGACAAACCCCTCTTATTCGCCCGTCACAGCTGATTGGAGGCGTTTGCGACACCCAGGAACCCGTGGTCACAAGGTTTGAGCTGAGCACTTGCCTCTTCCTTTCTGCTTTTCAGACCTCCGTCCCAGTATCGATAATCGCTTCACCTCTCCTCAACCATTCAACTTCATCATCACAAGCCATCATCTCCGCCCTTTCCTTCCCGCACACCGTCTGGGAAATCTTCCCGGTACTGCCACTTCGACGCCCGTTGCAAGACTTCTGGAGCCCGCCCTGAGCCCGAGAAAGGATTGCCCTTGAGATCATCATATCCTCCCACTCAACCCGTCACTCCGTCACTCTGGGCAGCGCCCCTCGCGACACCAGTCACTTCACCGAATACTTCACCGAAGCGCGATCCCATCGATCCAAAGTCACTACACCAGCACGTTTTCCTTCGAAAACCCCCTGAGTGTAAATAAGACGAAATAAAGATCGTTTCATCGAGACAAGAACAAGACATCCGCCCGTGATCCGTTTACTCAAAGCAAAAATGTCCGCCTCGCCCACCACCCAGCCGACCCAATCGGCCAAGCGCCCCCTCGAGGAGGCTTCATCTCCTTCGCGCGCCACCGACCAGCCCGACGCCAAGCGACCAGCCCTCGACAAGGTCATCAAGCACGATGAAGACGTCGAGTTGCTAGAAGCTCCCGCTGAGCCCACTGTCGACATCCTGGAGCAGAACGGCGACGAAAAGACCAACGGCGCCAAATCCGAGCAAGGCGACGCACCCGCGGCTGAGGAAATTTCTGACATCAAAGCGGCGGCCGCCGCAACCGTTGCAGCTTCGGCATCAAACGCAGTCACCTCCGCTGCCGCCCACGACGAAACCTCCTGGATCCATATCCGCGCCGTCATCTCTAGCCCGGAGGCAGCGACCGTTATCGGAAAGGGAGGCGAAAACGTCTCCAACATCAGGAAACTGTCCAATGCCAAGTGCACCGTCAGCGATTACCAAAAGGGAGCCGTCGAGCGTATTCTAACCGTCAGCGGAATAGTGGACGCTGTGGCCAAGGTAGGTCCCCGGTTCTTTCAGGCTATGTATTCTCGACGTGCGTGCTAACAATTCTCGAGGCCTTTGGTTTGATCATCCGTACCCTCAACAATGAACCACTGAGCGAGCCCTCTACGGCGTCCTCCAAGACGTATCCCCTTCGTCTGCTTATTCCCCACATCCTGATCGGCTCCATCATTGGCAAGGGTGGAGCGCGCATTCGTGAGATCCAAGAAGCTTCTGGCGCGCGCCTCAACGCGTCCGATTCTTGCCTTCCCATGTCAAGTGAACGTTCCCTGGTAGTGATGGGCGTCGCGGACGCCGTCCACATCGCTACTTACTACGTCGGCAGCACCCTGCTTGAGCAGCTTAACGATAGATTCGGCGGCCCTGCCGCTTCCGCCTACGCGACTCGAAGCGGCGCTCCCGCTGGCTCCATTCCTGGAGGTATGCAGGTCGTCCCCTACAGCCCCCAGCCGGCATCTGGACACTACGGCCGCGGCGAGAACTACGGTCGCCACACCGAACGTCGCCCCCAGCATATGCCGCCTGCGCCTTATCCTCAGCAGTATCCCCACGCGGCTGCCCAGGGAAACCCCGTGATGCCCATACAGTACGGAGCGCAAGGTGGAGCATATGGTGCTGCACCTCACATCCAGCCTCACATGGCGCCGCACACCGGCCCTCAGCCGCACGGCGGTGCTCCCCAGGCCCAGCCCATGACCGGAGCGATTCCCGGTGGCCCGATCACGCAGCAGATCTACATCCCCAACGACATGGTCGGTGCCATTATTGGCAAGGGTGGGCAGAAGATCAACGAGATACGCCAGATGAGCAACAGCGTGATCAAGATTAATGAGCCGCAGGACAACAGCAACGAGCGGCTGGTCACCATTACTGGAACGGAGGAGGCCAACCGCATGGCGCTGTACATGCTCTACTCTCGACTTGGTGAGGTGCAAAACAAAGCCAACCACAACTAAATTTCTAACCTGTACGCCCTTGAATAGAATCGGAGAAACATCGCGTCTAATATGGCAGCGACGATTACGAAGACGACGACGACGATAGTTCGAGCGCTCCTGCACGAGTGCACTATCTCGGCGACGAGGTGCTTTACAGTATGGAAAAAGGGGGGTTGGGGGTTTTAGTGACCATCTATTCATCTATGTGGGAGAAGACAAAGGACACAGCTGTTGCGCAAGTCGTTCAATACCTCGTCAAGGGCCTGGTGGATTAGTGATGGTCGAATGGACGCCGAGTCCCGTCTTCCCGGTTGCGACTTCGGGGGAATTGGGTCTTTGGGCAGGAGGAATGGCATAGACAGGTGTAACAGGATGGGAAATTCGCATTTCATCGACTGGGAATGAGTTGGCGAGAGTGAAATTGTTTGGTCGGAGTGGGGGCCGCATGTAACACTTGACAGCTCCCAAGGTACTCGATTATAATGGCGCATCTGATTGTTCTTTTTTTTTTTTTTTTTTCAATTTGACTGTACGTGTTCCAACATGACTAGATTTGCTTGCGGGTGGATGACTATCTCGATAGCTTTGGATCATGTGGTGAAGGTATCAAAAGAGGTGAAGATATCCTACTCGGTCTCCGGGTTCCCGGAACTTTTAACAGAACACTTTCCAACCAAGCGACTTAAACCAAAATGAGACATTCGGTCATCAGGTAACTTAGTGTTTCGTTTACAGCTTCTTAAGAGGAACATGATACTAAGATGAGTTAGCAAAAACACAGAGCACGGGTGAGCAAATGAGGAGGATAATCATGGGTCTTACCATCTCAAGCTCCTTACGGCGATCCATGAGGAGGTGAACGTGGTCGTCGATGACTACGCAAGTATTATCAGTCATATGTCATGATGAGGGAAGGGGTTTTTTAAGGATAACACACCGCTTCCAACGCCCTTATAACTCATGTGGACCTCCTTGCTGTCCCAACCCAGCAGCAGCCTCGAGGCAATGCCGGGAATGACGGAAGGGTCGTCATCGCTGGCGGCCTGGACGAAGGTGCCGCGGGCCGTGCCGTGGAACCCCTTGAGGGCGGCGGCATCGAGGGGATCGGCGAAGGGGTTCATGCGCTCCTCGTGGAACTTGTCGTCGGCGCCCCAGCAGGTGCAGAACTCGGTGCAGGGGGCGTCAAGGGCGCCGTCGACGTTGTGGGTGTAGTCGGCGATGTGGTTGACGACGGGGTTCTTCTCGACGAGGGCGCGCAGGGCGGCGCTGAAGTCGGTGGAGGCGGGCGAGGCGACGAAGGCGTCGTACTCGACGCGCGAGGCCCAGCGGGTGCCGAAGACCCAGGTGCTGGGGTCCTCGATCTGGCGGCCCAGGTACAGCGCGGTGACGCCGGCGACGGCCTTGTGCTTGGAGGCGATGTCGGAGAAGGCGGCGGGCGGGGTGGACGGGTCGGGGAGGAGGGAGGGCTTGAACTTGAGGAGGAGGAATTCAAGGGGGACGGCCATGGTGAAGGGAGGTGGGTGGTATCACGGAATGTATATATGTATAAGACTGGCGATGGTGTTTTTGGAAGAGGACGAAACAGCAGGGCGAGTATCAAGGAAGGACTCGGGAGATATATATATATACACACACCCACATATATATAGTCTAAGGACTGCAGAAGGCCTGACGTATGCTACCCAGTAACTGCTGAGCTACTTCTCGCCCGGGATCGACTGATCAGAGGGCGGTCCCCCCCTCCAATATTAATTGCCGATCGCCCGTTGCAGCTCGATAAGAGGGGCAGTGAGGGGGAAAGCAGCCAGACAAGACGGCGGGAAGCATTCCGCGTAGGGAGTCTAGACTAATAGTAGAACTAGTCGACTACGAAAGCAACGAAGCGGGCCATCAAAGCAAGCAAAAAAGCAGGCCGGGCGTCCGGATGAATGACGAGGGTGCCATTGGGTTTTGTTGGTGGGGGAACTTGCCAATGACGACGGACGGACGTGAGACAAGGCAACTTGCTGCTTTTCGAGTTTGTGAGTGGATGAGTTGTGAACGGATGCGGGGACGAGAACTCGAAAAGGTGGTGATACTCGAGATGCGCGTTCTTTGCGTTGTGTCTGATGAGAATGAGTGACAGCTTTTTCGCGGGATCTGGTGATCTTGACAGAGCTCTCTCCCGTAGCTTGGGTTGTTTCCGTGGGCGGGTGGGGTGGCTTGACGATGGGTGGCCCACCGGCGTTTCTGACATGTAATTCGAACACTCACGACATGACATATAATAAACAAGGCGTTGAGTGAAAATTGACACGTACACTTCACCATCGTCAATTCAGAAATCAAGTCGTTCGTTTATTGAAATTGGTGCAAATGGCGTCTCAACCAATTGTGGGCGTGAGGTGCTGGTGTGGTGATGACCGTGGCGTACGGTACTTTGATAACGCCAACACATCGACGCCTCCTAATAAATCACATGGATACTTACTTACCTGAACAAACAGATACCCAGCACCCGTCCACGGATACAGTACGTGTATTGCAACTTCCAACGAATCCAACGTGGAAGACAGTGGTCGCAATGCAACAGCCTACTATGTAGTCCGTAACAACTTCGCAGCCGCCGTCAACCCAGAGTTTCGTTCCGTCAGGTAAGATTAATTTGCAACGTCGGCGGCCTCTCCAGGTCTGACTCCACCAAATACCGCGCCACCACGACGGTGTGTGTGTGTGTGTGTGTGCGCCTTAGCTCGTGATTGCTCGGTGTACATTCGTACCTTCCCGACATTCATTTAACATTTTCCAATGACATGGGTACCAGAAACCTGGAACCCACAACGAGGCAGGTCCCAGGGGCAATCAATTCGACCTTCTTTTTTCTTCTCTTTCATCTTCCTGCAACCTCACTCTCTCACGCACCTCACGCTCCTTTCATTTGGTCTACGATTGCTTTTCTTCTGCTCCTCTACAGAGTAGCATGTACGGATATATGTGCTCCTATTAATTCCTCCCCCCGCTCCCACTCCCGCTCTCTTTGACCACGCGACTCCGGACATTTCATCTATCGCGCCTCGGATCCGGTGCTAGACAGACTACCACCTATGTTACAGTAAACCCAACTTGGCTCTTCGCGGTCCAAATCCATCGCGTCATCTCCTCGGCCCAGTCCACTCGCACTCCTACCCCGTGCCATAGCGAGCTTCGCCCGCACTCTCAATCTCTCCGGGAATCCTTCCCTCCCTCCTCCAACAAACACACGGCGCGCCGAACGTGCTGCCTGTGAACCACCATCGTCATGACCATCACCACCGACACCACCGCCGAAATGTCGTCTCCCACCACCAACACCGTCGTCCCCGATGACGAAGACGCCCTGCCCACCGAGCTCAACCTCCTCACCCTCAACTGCTGGGGTCTTCTTCACATCTCGGCCCTCCGCACCCCGCGCCTCGACGAGATCGGTCGCCAGCTCGCCCTCCTCACCCCGCCGCCTGATATCGTCGCGCTCCAGGAGTGCTGGACCCAGGACGACTACCGAGCCATCCGTCGTCACACCCGCCAAGTCCTCCCCTATGGCAAGTTCTACCACAGCGGTGCTTTCGGCGGTGGCCTCGCCATCCTGAGTCGCTGGCCCATCGAGGAGAGCACCATGGTTAAATACACGCTCAACGGTCGACCCACGGCCTTCTGGCGCGGGGATTGGTACGTTGGCAAGGGTATCGCATGTGCCAAGATCCGGTTTGGATCGCGGAGGAAGGATGTCATCGAGGTCTTCAACACACATGTAAGTCCAAGTCCGCCCTCTTCCGATCCACGAGACAGCTTCGTCCAGTTACTCCCAGTCGCTCTGCATAATAAAGATCAGATCTAACTCCTCTCTCAGACCCACGCGCCCTATGAACGCGAGCCCAACGACTCGTACATATGTCACCGCACCGCCCAAGCTTGGGAAATGTCCAAGCTGCTCCGCGGCGCTGCCGAACGTGGTCATCTTGTCGTCTCCATGGGTGACTTCAACATGCTTCCGCTCTCCCTCGCCCACCGCCTCATCACCGCTCACGCCCCCGTTCGCGACGTCTGGCGCGTGCTATATCCCCATAGTTCAATTGGTCCCGCCAACCATCCTGCCGAGCAGGCTCGTCGCAGGCCCATCCCCACTGCCGACTATAACCTCCTCGAGAACGGCGCCACCAGCGACTCCGTCTACAACACTTGGCGGTGGACCAAGAACCAGCAGAACCTCCTGAAAGCCGGCAAGCCTTGTGATGTGCCTCCTGATGCCGTTGACCCCCTAGGCAAGCGTCTCGACTACATTTTTGCTTCCACTGGCGTTGATCCTGAAGCGCCGCCCACAACCCCTGGTTGGGTTATCAAGACAGCCGTTGTCGCTCTCACGGAACGTCATCCTGATCTGCACGTCTCCCTCTCGGACCACTTCGCTGTCCGTGCAACCCTCACTCGACACTCTCCTACGCCATTGAACGCCCCGGCGTACGCCCCGTCTGAGACCCCCTCTACCGCCCTTAAGACTGGCGCCTATCTAGCCAACAGCAGCCCGGGAAGCAGCATTCGCTCCGTCCCCAGGGCGCTTCTCTCCGATCCGGATATGCAACTGCTCCACAACAACAACGACGAGCCTCTGCCTCTGTCCGTCTACGACGAGATCCTGGCCATGATCCACAAGTACTCCGCCCGCGAGGTCCGCCAGCGCTACTGGCGCGGCGTCCACTTCTTTGTCGCCCTCTTCGTCTGGCTTGCCTGCCTGGTCGGCGTCTGGTTCAGCCCCGCCAACTTCGTCGCCTTCATCCTGATGCTCGTCAGCAGTCTGGGCTTGGTCGCCGGAGTCGTGGATGGCCTGCTCTCGCTGCTGTTTTTCTCCTGGGAGATCCGGGGCCTCAAGGAGTTTGAGTGGGAGATCCGGAATGCAAAGGCCGCGGCATCGGGCGACCTGGTGGCTTTGAGTGAGATTGAGGCCGGCGGTAGTCCTGCGAGACGTTCGAAGGCGCATTGAATGCAATACTCGCGTGGTGTGGCTCACGAGTCATGGATAAGAATCATGAAACCTGGAAACGTAACTGATATGAATGGTCAACAAGTAATGAATATCTAGTAAATAATGTATATTGATAATGCCACTGTTATTGCTATTACTCGTCTTGTGTATAGTCGCATTCGAGGCAGGCATGCCTCGCCTCATCCCTCTTCACGTCCAATGTCCCAACCAAACCAGCCGTCTGCCCATCTTCCCTTAGTTGGTGACTCTCGTAGCTGTGTAACCCCCGGGCCGCATTCTTCGCCAGGTGTAGCCCATGAAGGCCGTCTTCTTCCTGATGTCCATCACGTCGTCCCTGATGTCTTGGTCCCGCAGTAAAATGTCCCTCGGTCGCTTACGCTCCTTTTGACCGTACAACCTCACGAAGTGCTTAAGCATCTCCTTCTCTTCCAACCTCAGCTCCCACGAGGCATCAATCTGACGGTCCATCTTGCGTAGCTTTGTTGAATCAAATGGTGATTCAATGAGCTTAATCGCGTGGTTCTGCACACTCGGCTCGAAGTCGCGCAGTACCTGACGGACTTCGTCTGGAGTCAGAAGCACCCCTGAGGGCGACGACTCGGACCAATCTTCAATGAGATCAGATTCGTCGAAATAGTGCGTATCTTCGACACCGTGGATATGTGGCACGAAGGGGGGTGTGATCGTTTGCAGGCGATCCCAGGGCACATTCTTGAACCAGCGATGCGACTTAATGTCTTCTGCATCGTCGGGGAAAACATGCCGCCCGAAAAAATCCCTGAACCGAGAATTGTCGGGTTGCCCACGGTCCTTCATGTAGTATCTTCTTGAGCAGAGCCGGTGTTCCTTGTCTTGTATCAGGCGGAATATCAAGTCTTGACATTTGTCGCTTGCGGCGGGCCTCTGAGGGAAGCCAAAGAGGGTCTTGTAATTCTGCGAACAAGTTCTAGGTCAAAACAAACTCGCCTCATATAGGCGTGGGATGTTACGTACCACAATATTTTGCTTGGTCTCTTTCCGTCCCTCTTCTGCTAAGAACGGTGTGTGCCCATACAGGCACTCGTACAGGATGATGCCAATGCTCTACTAATCGCATCTGCCGTCGTATTTCTGCCCCAAGACAACTTCAGGGGCCATGTATTGACTGGTACCAACAACGGAATTCGCGGCCGTACGATTGCCATGGCTGTTTCTCCAGCCAATGAGGTTATCTAGGCCTTCGTCTGTCCCCATGGATAGTTTGCCATGCCTTTCGAGGCCTTCAACCAGAGACTTGTACCATTCAAATTGGGTCAGAATTCCGTGATTGGTCTTCTGGTCAGCTTCATCTCCGGCGACATTTATTCCAAGCTTTCGAACTAGCGAATACCGGTGGCAATTGTAGTACGAGGCATCATGAGACCAGTGGCCATCAAAAGCAAGTCCGAAGTCCGAGATCTTGAGATGACCCGATGCCGAGATGAGAAAATTGTCCGGTTTGATGTCGCGGTGAATGAACTTAAGGCGATGTGCTTCTTCGACGGCCAGGATCATCTCGGCGATGTAGAAGCGCGCAACAGATTCGTGAAGAATGTTCTCGCGGATGAGCAGCCCCAGAAAGTCACCTCCGGGTGTGTATTCCATCACCAAGTAAAGGTTGTCGGTGTCTTGAAAGCTAGCTATCAAAGGGACAACCCTTGAAAGAATAGCGTTAGGAGTCTGTTCCAAGAATACTGGCGTAATTGACAGAAGCACATACCAGTTAGATCCTTCGGATGCTACGAGAAAGTCTCTCTCAGCCCTCAAATGTCCCTCTTGACAGCTTCGCAGCATCTCGGACTTTCGGATCACCTTCATGGCGTACACTTGTCTAGAAAACGTGTGTCCAACGGCATGTTTCTCACGCACAAGTCGTACAACCCCAAAGCTTCCCTTTCCCAGGACTTGGAGTGGCTCGTAATTCTCGACGTACGGACTACAAGACTCCTTGTCTCCAAAGGAAAGATTCTGCGAGTTCATCACCCGGATCTCTCTCAAGTGCCATGTCTCTTGGTTGTTGAAGGACTCTCGAATCGCTTCTTTCTGCTCCGGTGTGAGATGAGGACTGTAGTAGAGCTGAGACTCGAGATACTGGCGCCGGACCCCGCGCGTGTTAGGCTTGTGCAGCAGCTCATTGAATTTCGTCTCGAGATAAATCTTGGCGGCCGCGGCTCTCTCCACAGTTATAAATGTAGGCTGGATCAGAGACACGCCAGACTCTGCAATGGTACCAAGAGCGCCTCCTTCTGGACTTGAGCGTGTCCAAGGATTTCGCCTACTATGCCGTCTGTTCGAAGTAGCTTTTGTCGAACACGAAAACCGTGAGTCAACCGACGTCTTTCTCGTTGACTCATCTGCGACTGTAGACACGTTCCCGGTTCTGTCGGAAGTGTGTGATGTGCTGGAGTCGCTAGATGACGGCAAGTAGGTGCTGGCGAGGTCCTGAAGCGAACTCCTACCCCTTACGTGAGGGGTTCGGAGCACCACAGTGGTGTTCGAAGCAAGAGCCGGATGGTTGAGTTTTAGTTTTTTAAGGAACTCCTTAGGAGTTATACCAGTAACACGGGGCACTGGGGATATTCGCCCATCTTCATTTGAGGCAATACCTTTGTCGTTGCAGGGCTTCGAGGGAGTCTCTTCTGGTGTCCATTTGGCAGCCGGCGAGGTATGGGAGCCTGTAGGGCATCAGAATTGTGCTTCTGAAAGTCAATAGGGCTTCTTACTACTGCGACTGCTTCTCCTAATGGCCTTTATTGCACCGCGAATGTCCGACCACACTCGTGAGCTAGTGCGGCGAAGCCTCAGTACATGTTGATCAGCAGAGGTCTCCTGGCGACGGGAAGAGGACAATGGAGATTCGGCAGGGGAGTCCACGGAGTTGATAGAGAGTGCGTGTATTAATGGGTGGCTGCGTTTATTGTGCAGGGTTGACCCCATGATGCTCCAGGGTAACCAGCATCGAGTCGGAGTACGGTCGGATAATGAAGCAAGCAGTGATGGCACTTCCAATGAATAAAAGAATGAAAGAAATAAATGAAGAGCGCGGCCGTGATGGCGGCGACTTACGGCCGGGATGGTGACGGTCAGTGGATGGGTATGAAGATGGGAGAGACAGACAACGGGAGGGGAGTTGTTATAGAAGGGAAGCCATTGTTTGACTTGATTTTTAGGCATTAGCCTCCCAGTCGTATGCAGTTGTCTAACAAGGAAAGCACCATGAGAAACTCGGCAAGCACGAACTTCTACCTTGGGTATCTAACCTATTTAAGGTAGCAATTATATGTCGTTTTGGTTGTTGCCAATACTGCTGGTCTGTGAGTGAACCACACGATTCCGACGACACAAAGGGAGAGAGAGAAACAGAGAGATCAATATCACGTGGAGGTTTTCGTATGAACATAAGAATCTTTATTGGCAAATCCCAAGTACCTACAGCCGACCCTAAACAACCATCCGTTACGGCCGCTAGGACACATCCTACGGCATCAAATAAAAAATCCTTTTCGTCGTGCGCCATTCATGCAATGCAGGTCCTCGCCCCATCATCCCTGCTCTATCCGACTGCTTCGCGACGTCCTTTTGGCGGACACCGAATCTTCGCAGAAGGCGCAGGTCTAAGGCTCCTCATCACCGCATGTAGCGTACATAGTGAGCAGATGGAAGGAACTTTGGAAACCAGGAAATCGACGCCACCAAGCCGACAGTCCACTCGTATCCATAAGGTTGGCAGGCGGCGGAACACAGCAGGGTATTAGTACACGCCGCCCACTCTGAGCGGGCGTTGGATCAAGAGCGTTTGACGTGAGCGTCACTCTCACTTGATCTCAAGAAGCTTGACGTCGAAGGTCAGCTGGCTGTTGGCGGGGATACCGGGCATGCCACGGGAGCCGTAGGCGAGGTGAGCAGGAATGGTCAAGCGACGCTCGCCACCGATGGCCATGCCAACGATACCAATGTCCCAACCCTTGATGACCTGACCCTTACCGACCTTGAAGGCAAAAGGCTTGCCCTTCTTATTGGCTGTAGCGTGTTAGCATGCAGAACCGGTTTCGCTTGGGATGCTGGTCACTTACCATCGAACTGCTGGCCGTTCTGGAGCTTGCCGATGTATCGGACGCCGACGGTGTCGCCGTTCTTGGCAGTACGGCCGTTACCGACAGTTCGGTCGTCAATGGTGACGCCCTGGACAACCTTGACACCGGCGGGAGCCTTGGTCTGCTTGGCCTTCTCAGCGGAGCCGGTGGGGCCTTGTTCGAGGTTCTTGGCGAACTGGACCTTCTTCTTGTTGTCCTCGGTAGCAACGGGCTCGCCCTTGTTGTTCTTGAGCTTCTTCTGCTGCTTCTTGGAAAGCTTGGTATCCTCCTTGGAGATGAGCTCATCGAGACCCTCGGTAGCATCCTCGGCAGTACGCTTGTTCTTGCCCTTCTTGACCGAGACCAGCTTAGGGGCCTCCTCCTCGTCAGACTCGATCTCGGCAATGCGGGGGTCGGCAATGCCATCGAGCTCGTCGCTCTCATTGCCGCTCTCGACCTCGCCCAGGGCGTACTCGAGCTCATCGGGGGAAAGGTCGTAGTCGTCCTCGTCCTCATCATCCTCATCCTCGTCGTCATCCATGATGTAGTTACCGGTGAGGTAAATAGTGTGGGTGCCAGTGACAACGAAGAAGACCTTCTCGCCGTGGTTGACGGTGATGTCGAGAGGCTGCTGGTAGTTCTGCGCGGAGTGTTAGTGTTTGGGTGCGTTAAGAAAGAGCTCGGATAGAACATACCCTCTCGGTGTCGAGAGTGCAGATGACGAAGTTCTCGAGATCAGCGCCCTCCTCGCTTTCGTCGTCGGAGTCTTCCTCCTCAAATTCCTCCTCGTCGTCCTCGGTGGCCTTGGCCTTGCCCTTAGACTTGCCGTTTGGCTTGGCATCCTCCATCTCCTCGTCCTCGGACGACTCTTGGCTAGCCTCAATAAGCTTCTTGATGGCAGCAGCCTGCTTCTGCTTCTTGGACTTGGCGGGGTCGCTGGGACCGCCGTTGGCCTCCTCGTCCTCGTCCTCATCATCGTCATCAGAGGCGCCCATGAGGGCCTTCATGTACTCGTCATCAACCTCATCATCCTCGTCGTCAAGGCCAGGGAAGGCACGCTTGACCAGTCGCAGAGTGGAACGAGGGACGGTGGGAACGTTGCCCTCGTCATCGGCCTCGGGCTCCTCAGTGGGATCGACAGCAGCCATGGTGATGCGGAACTGTGGTTTTCGCGATCAGCGAGCCGATAAGGATTGTTGCGGGCGGTCGCGGAGATTGATTTTCTGGCGAGCGCACGCGCACACGAGAGAGCAGCCGGAAGCCGCTTCGTGGGTTTTGGCATGGCCAGTCGGTTGGAGAAAAAACTTACTGAGGCAGGGAACTCCATCGCAGCCGGGATGAGGATCTCGCCAGGCGGGACCTCGAGGCCGTAGACGGGGCCAGGAACGGCAGACATTGTGGCGGTGGTTAGAGTAGGAAGAGGCGTTGTACTCGGGGAGGGAGAGTTGCGGAAGTGTGAGGAGAAGGAGGAAAATTGCGATGGGGGATGAGAGAAGGAGTTCACGACGAAGGAGAGAAAATCAAAAGATTTCAGGAAGCATCTCAAGAGCTTCGAATTTTTTTTCTGGGTCCTCGACAGTCTGCGCCAGGGCGACCCCACTTCAAAAACAGAACTGGCCAGTGAGAGGCGGCGATAAGACTCTTATCGAGACGGGGCGAGCGCTGTCTCAGCAACCAGAGGGCCCACTCCACTGCCGCTCCACCGCCAGTCCACTACAAGCCCACTACGAGTCCACTACGAGTCCACTGCAGATTTTCCAATTCCATCCATCCAGGCGGTAAAACCGCCGAACTATGTGTGCACCACGTGGAATTCTAGGCATTATCCCGCGCGCGTGACGGGAGTGTCTAGGGGAGCCTAATTGAATACCCAGGACCAATCAGCTGAATACTCACTTACCTTACCTAACATGATGTTAAACACGACGGATAAGTAAGTTTATAACCATCCGCATCAGCCCATCCAAAACGACTTGAATGGGGAGGCATAGACTTAACAACTACCTTGATAGAATCTGATAGGAGAAGCGCTAGCTCATTGTGAGCCCCAATGGTCAATTATACTACGTACTTGGCTACCTTTGTCTGATACTCTATCGCACTCATCGTTCGCCTACCCTAAGCTTTGAAGTCTCCTCGGGAAGGCCTCCATACTCGCCCAAGAATTCAAAACTTCTTCTCCTTGGGAGCACTGGAAAACCACGCCTTGATAATCGTCCACACTGCGCTGAGAACAAATCGATTCGGGCTCTCGCCGTAGATCTGTCCGCGGTCACCCACGTCCGTCAGCATCGAACCCATCTCGGCGATTGGCTGTGCCCACCGCCCGCAAGCCCTTGCGTATGCCGCCATGAGGTCGTTGCCGTTGGTCACGCCCCCTGAGTTTCGTTTGTTAGTCAAAGATGCGGTCGGGGACAGCAGAGAGAGAGGAGTAGGGAATGGAGGTGAAGAACTCACCGCTTGACCACAAGTTTCCATCTTGAATCCAGCGGTACTTCTCCCCGACTAGCTGGACGCCCGGATACTTCTTCACCAGATCGTCCTGCAATCCCCTCGGACCGCTCGCCTTCTTCCCCTGTAGAATTCCAGCCGCGCCGCAGATGTAGATCCCCGTACACACACTCAAGATATCCACACCGGGCGTCTCGAACTGCGCCTTGAGCCACTTGAGCCCGCCCTCTTCAAACGTCTGCGTTGGGTCCGGGCCGGGTACGACGACGATATCGAGCTGGCCGGGCGCCACGGCTGCGTCTTCGTACGAGTGGGTTGCCTTAATGGTCATGTTGGACGTGAGGAGAATCTCCGGGCCCTGCGTGGGCGTGGTGATGAATGAGATGCTCATGCTCGGGGCCAGCGCGCCTACGTGTGCGGGAACCATAGGCAGCAAGCTAAGGTATTCCTTGGACATGACGCCCAGGACGTCGATAGTTGCCACATCGAGTGTCTGCGCACCCGAGGGGATGAAGACTCCAATGCGGACGTGTGTCGAAGTCATGGTTGTGCGATTTGTTCTTAATTAGGTAAAGTGGTTGACATGAGATGAGGATGGTTTGGAGTTGGTAAACAGGTGAGTGTAATGAAGCAACGGAAACCATGATTTAAATGGCCTCAAGAGCGCCATTCATCATCCAGCCTCTCCGACTTTTGGTCCGTTCCGACCTGGAACAAGCTCGAGCTCTCGGTGCCGGAGCTGTTAGTGGACCAGACTGCAAGGACTGAATCGGTCTGCTGCTGGCCTCCGATTGGCCACCAACACTTTAACATCCGAAACCCATCGGAACTTGGGATCCATCACCCCCGGCATGCCCCACTTCTCTCCGCTCGCTGCTCGGAGCTCGGTTCTCCATCACACTACGCGCCGGCCACGCGTATGATGGCATCGTTACATTTTAGAAGTTCCAACGGCCAGGGTCCTCATTAAAGAGTTCTTCCGGTGACAGACTATTAAATACTATGGGATTATGTGATTAGGTTTATTTCCAAACGTATCCGTTGCCCTCGACACGATGCCAGAACCTGTTCCGCAATCAACCTTGCAAATTACCGCTCTGCTCCACATCCAGCCTGTCATCACATATCTAAGATCTGGTATATACAATACCTTGCGACACCTTTGATGCTGATGCTGATGTTGCCCCTTAACGCCGGACGGGTCCTTAAGACAAAAAAATCGCAATGCCAATGACAATCTGTACCGACCAAGGTAATGAACCACGCGCTATACACACTCCACCTAGGGTCATCCTACCTGGAATTTAATCGTATCATGACCTCGCAAGATCAGTACAGCCTTGTTTGTCGTATCGTTCACATTGGCCTTCTCGACCGTTGACTAGGCCATGTCATCCGCTCTCGGCGACGGCTGCGGTTGTCTTCGAGTCGCCTTCTTGCTAACAGTGTAAACCAGATCCTGGTTCCAGAGCTGGCAGATCAGCGCCTGAGCGCTAGGAATTGTGCCGTACAACGGGGCCACCAGGGGGACCATGAGATAGTCTTTCCAGTTATTGCGTAGAGCTCGTCGAGAGAAATCCATCGCATCTGCTAGGCCGGCCTTGACCATTTCTCTTTGACGGGCGGCAACACCAACGCGGTGAAAGCTTTCGTAGAGAAACATGTAAATGGAAATCTGGAGGAAGCCAAATATTCGAATTGTATTGGACCAGCTGAAGACCCAAGCCAGATTGTGCGGATCCTCTTTGCCTTCCGTGACTTTAACGTAGATGGTAGATGCAACGACTAAAATGGCCATGTGAACGGGGAGGAAATGCGCCTCAAAAATTCGGTGCACCATGTAAAAGACATGCTCCCAATGGGGTTCTCTGATAGTATCCTTGATGATGTGTGAAAAGATTCCATTGCCACTAGGCAGGGTCGTGCCGTCGTCGTTGAGCTGGCTGTCGGGGATGAACAGGTCTTCGCCGTCCCTCTGGGTGCAATGCAGAGGCTGATATGCCCGAGACGTGTGCTTCCGCTCCTGCCACATCTCTACGAACTTCCGGAGTGCGAAGCCCGTGTCGAGAGCACCCCACATGTGACGGAGGGCCTGCTTATAGCGAGCGTTGATATCAGCATAAGCGCCTCGCCAGCCGGCACCACCTTCGCCAGAGACGTTGCTCTGGCTGACTGGGCTGTTGATGATGCGGCTGGTCAGGTTTCCGTTGAGGGCGAAGAAGCACTTGATATACATGTGCAAATCCTCGCCGATGGCCTCGCCGTCGCAATCCCAGCCACCTACACGGTCGACCAGGTCCAGAGGCAGGGAGTAGACGGACGTCGGCGGGGCGATGCTGGAACCGGGATAGAGACCAGACATGCCGGCGGCGACCCAGACGATGTCGGCTACACGGACAAGAGGGTGAACCTTGTGGGCATTGCGATCGAAAATGATGGGGGCTGAGTAGAGCGTCGTGGTGGCAGTTTCGGGGTAAGCCAAGTGCATATTGGTGAGAAGTGTGAAGTAATCGGCGGAGAGATGGCTGTCAGCTGCAGTGGCCGGGAACGACCCTTATCAGTAACGAGAGCTGCAAGAAGCTATTTCATCTGGTACTAAGAGGCGCACATACCATCGATCCCTGTGATTACAACGTCTTTTCTAATTCCCATCGAGTACTTTGCACTGAGTTTGCGAGCGGCCCAACCTATGTTGCTCCCTTTTCCAGCCGCCTCACCAGGAATGTCTGATGGGTGCAGAGTCAGATCAATCGATCTGAACTTTTTGGCGAATTCCTGGATAAGACCCAAAGCTTTTATCTCTGCGCTGATCTCACGTTGCTCCATCCCGAGGTAGACCTAGTGCGCGAAGGTTAGCAACTATCTCGAGACTGGATGAATGTTGCGCACCGCTTATTGTAAGAAGCAACGACAAAAGCCCCTGAACTGGGAACCATTCAGGAGTTTGACAGCATGTGAAAACGACAATCATGAACTCACATCATACGAATCCTGAGCCCGCGGGTGGCATGCAAGAACCTCGAGCGTCTCCTTGAGAGTATCGTACTCCTCCTTGTAGTTCGGGATGACGATGGCGTGGATCACGTTATCAGCTGCGGTCGACACACCGTCGGTGTACGACTCGGGATCGACGTCGCCAGCTTCGGTAGTGGTGGAAGAGCCGCAATTGTCGCTGGAGGTGAGCGTCTCGGAGCTCGACACAGAGGTGTAAGAGCAACGGCGCGAAGCGAGCTTTTTGAGGTCTAGGAGAGAGTTGCTCTGGGCGGTACGCTTGAGGGTTTGAGTGAGGTGCCAGACAGTCCAGCAGGCTCGCAGCGGAAACAGACAGACGAGGAGGTGGATGAAGAGACAGTAGTAGGCAAAGATATAAGTCCAGAGACCGGCACCGGTGGTTGAAGTTGACGAGTAGTACGAGCCTTGGCTGTCGGGCTGTTCATACTTATATCGATGTTGCTGGAGAGAAGATTCCTGCGAGATGACCCAGTAGCAAAGCGCAATGAGTGCGATCATGCTCAGGCCGCCAGCGCGCCGTGACACCCAGTTGAAGAGTGACATGATCGCAAATCAGCGAGAGACTCGTTGAAGGAGACGCGTAGGCTGAGATCTGAAGACTGCAGGAAGGAGGCCGGGAGGAGGCAGCACCGGGAAGGCGCCAACGGCCAAGGGAAAGGTAAGTCACACGTGTGTGAATATGGAGGAGAGGCAAAGTGGTGACGGATATGGGGAGATAGACAGGAGGAAGGGAGAGGAAGAGAGGAAAAAGAACAGACGATGAGAGCGAGCTTAAACTCGAACAGAACGTGGGAGCTAAGACAAAGAGGAGAGTGACGCAGAGAGAGAGAGGAAGAGAAAGAGAGATGGGAGAGATGGAGAGGACGGTAAGTTGGAGGCCAAGCTAATACCTCCAGGTCGATGTCGACCTACCTAGGGAAGGAGGGTAGGATAAGGCACAGCACAACACACAGACACAAGTTGAATGAGTACTAGTAGAGATTGGGAGACGAGCGAGGGACAAGTGAAGCGAGAAAGTGAGTGACGAGCGAGACGGCAAGGTGACAATCGGACGACTAACCGCCAAGTCCAGTGAATGTGCTGGTAGTAAGTACCTTAGTTAATAAATCAAGGTAAGAAGTACCGGCTGGGCATATTGGCAAGGGCATGTCAAGTCTCCAGCAGGTAGCCCAACCCACCCATTAGGCGTCGCAGAAACCAAGTCGCCATAAAGAAGAACCAGGACCAAGAAGCATGTGGATTCCATGATGAATGCGTGGAGGACCAAAGTCAACGGCGCCTCCCACCTCTTCCCTCGAGTCAAGACCCAGACGGGGCAAGTCTCGAAGACCCTGGGCACAAGGCTAAGACAGAAGTGCTAGCGGAGAGGCCCTAGTACGTAGTAGAAGTACTACGCAGTACTACGTAGTGCGGGCTGGAGCTCTGATGGCTCCATGGGTGACTTCTGTAATGTGTAAGGTAGTGTATGTAGAGCCGAGGGACTACCAGGTGGTTAATGCGCGCTGCGCGGTTGGACGGCGCCGTGGATGGTCGATCATGGAGGATGAGGAGGAAATGGAGGGATGGAGGGCAAGTGTGTGGTGTGAAAGCTTCATTTCATGGAGTGTTCGAGTTTCTAGGTACTTACTCTCTCATCTTGCAACTCACATCTCAATGTTCCCAGCTGATGCAGCCGAGGCGAGCCGCAGTTTCGTCACCACATATAGTAGACCATCATCAAGTACGCAGGAGTAGTTCGCACGGCCAGGGGAGAAATGATGTGCAGGCCGTGTGGAGCCAGAAGGGCAGCACGAACCGACTGACCAGGTCGTCGAACCGATATTCAACTTCGGTGCCGCCGCCACTCAAGTCAGTTCCATGCTTCTGGGCTAGCAGCGTGAGGAAGATGTTGTGTAAGACGGGGAGGCAGTGCACGAAGTACTGTGGATGCTTCGCGCGCCCAGTTCTTGGTTGAACTCCGTACCTAAACTGTTATGAACTGCACAGCATCAGTAACGGATGTTGTGTGGTTGGTTGAGAATGGTTGAACTGCCCCCACGCATACTTGGCTTGCTTGTCTTACTCGGCAGTTCTAACAAGGGTATATATGTATGTATACATAGTTCGACAGAGCCGGAGTTTTCGCATCGACAGCAACGAGATTTCCCCGAACGGATTATCGAAATCTGTGCCCCAAGCTACCCCTGAGCCTTGTTTCATCTCCTCAACGAACGCACTGATTCGGGATTTGAAGCTTTAATCTGGGTTCGGCAGAGCAGCCAGATTCTCGACCGTGGGATCCCCGGTCTTAGTGGTAGTCAGTGGCACTGTGGCCAGCCAGTGGCAGTTCTCCGTGATAGCTTGTGGGCAGTCAGTCACTGAATCTGTTCCCGTCCTGGCGAAGGGTCGATGTCCGTATCGGGCCCTTCTATGGATCTCCCCTGTTGCCAGACTACATGTGGTAGTGACACACCGCAGCTTGCACTGTACAATCGAAGTCCACGGCTGAAGTGCCCTTTTTTTTTTTGGCCTAAAATTCTGCGAGATGCAGGATCTAGGACACACGAATATACCCCGGCCCTTATTTTTCGTGTTGGGGAACCCTTTTTCGTTTCTGCCGTTTCCTGAAACCTTGCTGTGCGTCATGTCATGAAGGGTATCATCATCACCTTGCATAGCCATCACGTCAAACCCTGACGCGCGTTTCTGTCGTGTACGAATACTAGGTAAGCAGTACTGTCAACTTTCTTCCAAGTATTTCATGTGAGAAGCCGCTGCCCACCGATGTCGTGCTTGTGTCCATGAACGTGCAACCCGTCTACCAGTCATCCCTCCATCCGGGCTGGTTTCGTAACATCGTCGTCTCTCGTCTGTCAAGTCAACGACCATTTTCGTAACCAGCCAGGCCTTATCTCTTCTTCAGCTCGTCCAGGTCATAGGAGCTTTGGCCACCCACCCTCGATGCTGCTCTGGAAACCCGTCTTGGACCGTTGAATCATCTTTGCTGGCCAACGTTCGCACACGGCGCCCTCTCACTGGCCCGACGAGGCCCATTTAGGCCCAGGCGTGACCTTGGAAGTTTTGGCGCGCTCTGGGCACGCGGCCAGTCGCTGAGACACGGCTCGTCAATCGTAACGCTTGTCTCCAGCACGCCTTGCTGCTACTGGCCCATGGTCGGCTCCTCAACAGATAACCCAAAGCGGCGGACCCTCTAGATCTACCGTCTAAAATACCTTAGGTACTCCTAGTACAAAGTAGTAGTCTACAGGCGAAGTCGTCTCTGTTGTAAGTGTAACCCGGCAATTACCCTCTGGGGGTCGCCCCTTGACCGTCATTGGCCACATGCATGAGCGATTGGATCTCAGGAGCCCTCAACTCAACCCCTGTCCATCATGTCCCGACCGTCTTTCAGATGCCCAACTCGACTTATCTGCCACAGACCGCTTTGGGCGGGTAGCAGGTCGTGCTAGGAAATCGTTCCGTAATCTCTGATCCGTGATCCTACGTGATCGACACCTTTCTGTGGCATGAAGGGTCATGCGGCTAAGTTGGGAGTCATGGGATATCAATGCAGGGTCTTTGCTGTCCAACTGTGCCGGCAAACTTCCCTTGGTTCGGTTGTGATGCCGAACCCCAAGTCCCCGGCGTTGAGGACAAATGTATGCCCTGTTGGCGCTCAAAAAGCGGCTATTGCAACCTTGACCAGATTGTCATTGAGACCGATTCACCTGGCTTGAACTGGCCGTCCTGAGCATCTTCACGGTCCATACTCTCTACTCGACGCCATTAGTTAGATACAAAGACCAGAAAACATGCAAACTGTTTGCAATGTATTCGCATTTGATTTTCGCCATTCAGGCTATAGGGTATCTTCTAATATTGGTTTGACAATTCAATCAAACTCTGTAGCCCAGATCCATCACAATGGGCACCAACGGCTTCTCAAAGAGCAATCTGAAATCCGAGTCTCAGCCCTCCATCCTAGGTATCCAATATAATATGTGACGTACATACCTCGTATTGTGGTGATCCGCATTATTCTGGATGCGTACGTGGTCCTGCCGTGTCATCCTCGAGTCATTCCGAGCTACGCCACCTTGAACCGGTCCTCCTTATTCTTTGATATTTCGTTATCGTTGAATCGTTATCCCCTTACGGTGCCTTTTCGAACAACTTCTGGATAGGTTTCGCAGCCTAAGATGGGTAAGTTTCCGGGCACATGAAAGACTCCGCCACTTGGTTACGCGGACGGGACTTACGTCAATGAACTTTTCCAAATCATTGTCCAGGCTAGCCAAGTCGTCCTTCCTCCGCTTGTTGTCTGCAATCAGCTTTTGTTTCCGCTTTAGAAGCTCCTGTCTCTGCTGCTCCAAGGCCTCCCGCTCCGCTTTCTCGTGGTCGATCCGGGCCGCCATTAACGCGTTTTCCTCGTCGCTTTGGTGTTCAGGGTGCTGAGCTAGGAACTCCTCTACGGAGATAAGAGGGAGTTTTTGATATTTGTGACTGAAATGATTAAATTAGCATATTCCTCATGACAATGATGACTTCGTTCGTTTCAGATGACGCACTCGTAGGACTCGCAGGCAGAGATTTCTCCCTGCAGATGGCGCTGCTCGTAGAATAGATTCTGAAGCTGGAGGTGCAGACGGTCGACCTCCTGACGCGCCTCGGCCGTCTCGGTTTTGGTCTCGCGCGCCGACAAGCAGGCATTCCGATGCAGTCCGCGCAGATGGGCAATATTTGTGAACAGCAACTTCTGCTGCTTGGCGATGTCCGCCTGGACTTCGGCGGAGGCGGGCCCGGGGTTCTGCTCGACGGCTTTGACGAGGGCATCGGCCTGATCGCGTGCCTGATCGGATATTTGTAGGACGGCGACGAGGCGAGGCTCGGTGACAATCTTGTCAATGGCCATGGCGTTTCGAAGGGCGGGTTTAGGTAGGGATTTAGGGGAGCGGGGATTCAGAAGACGAGAGGAGGCCGAACCTGAAATGGGAGGAAAGCACCGATGACAAGGCTGTGGCCCCGTACGAGTGTTGATGAAAGGCTTGGGTGGTGTCGCTGATGTGTGGAGACAAGGCTGAGACGCGAGCTTTCATGAAAGATCGGATCGGATCAAATGGGTCGGATGGGTCGGAGCAAATGCGCGTCGCCGTGGACAGGGCGGCAGGTTGCGACTGACGCGGGCCAGTTAGATTGAGTGGCGAGTTTACCAACAGTTCAGAAAAACCCCTAAAAAGATAGGTACGTACCCATGACGAGTAGACACGAGAATAAGACTTTACGTACTATTAAATGAGACGAGATTTATTCATTCCCCTTCGACTTCCGCTGGGATGAAGTTCCGAGGTCGCATTGCAGTCAAATTTCCCAGTCGTCGTCGTCGTCGTCGTCGGTGACGTCCCTTGGATTACTGAGGTGTCCTGAATTAATTCCGCTCACTCCCCGCCCGCCCCGTCAGGCACAGGGACCTTGAGGGCCCCAGGGTCTCCAGGGGCGCTAACCACCCAAATGACCCCCCAACAACCCCCCAGCACAACACTTGCGCAATGATTGGTGGGGCGTGTCATGCGCTGCCGGGCCGTGGCGAGCTTTCGTCCACTGTCGTCAGCGCCCTGGACGTATTGTGCTTTCTTGGCTACATTTCTCCCGCAGGGATGTCGATGGCTAATTGGCGTTGGGTGCTATTAGTCGCGCCCGGGTATGAGGGAGGGCTTCTGCGGGCAAATGCATGATGAAAGGAGAGGGAGGAGGACGACGCCTTCCGCAGGTGCGATGGAATACCACGCGTTGGGCCGTAGGGCCTTGGGACTCTTGGCTTCGCGGTCTTATTTCCCTATTCCCATAATTTCACTGTCCCTTCGTTGGGGGATCGTCCTCGATCCGTCTGCTCTGTCCAATCAACCTTCTTCAGTGGATTTCCCCCTCCAGTATTGCCAAGCCTGCCAGCCCGCCAACCAGCCCCAGGAAGCCATCCCAGGGAGTCGCAGGGAACCCAATTTCAGCTTTCCTCTGTCCGATCCGGCGACTCGCACTCTCACCCTTACATACTCTCCTCTCTGGAAAGGCACAAATCACTCATCCGTCGCCGTTGTGCCTGTCTCTCAGCATCTTTCCACTGCTTTACTTTACTTGAACTTTATAATACTTCCAGTCTTCACACTTTCCCGTCCCCTTCAATACTCGAACAGGGGAGCAACTGCCACCCCGTGACAAATCTTGGTCCAGGTCCGACCTCCAAACTCGGCAATCCTGCTCCTCCCACGGCCAATCACCAACACGGCTCGCCCACGACTTTACCACCGACAGGACGTACCAACTTCACCCGACATTTGTAGAACCGACGCACAGTCAACCGACAGCCAATTGCACCTTCCACCCACCGCCCGTGGTCTCTTCACGTACGCTCGTGAAGCCTCGCCCAGACTGCACTTCTCACAGTCTAGAGGCGGCTTCGCCCAGACGCTGCCCCGCCGGCTACAGGCGCAAACATAAACACCACGAGCTGGTGTCGCATTCCGACCTCGCCCGCCATGCCCGACGTAACTACCGCAACCACCACGGCCTATGCTTGCCGGGCCCGAGACGACAACGCCGCAACCGTCTCCGGCTCTGATCTCCGCGCCAGCGCCGAACAGCCTCACAAGCGTCGACACTCCTTCTTCATCCCCCGCCGTCACTCTATCGTCGGTTCTATCATGGACGGAGAAGAGGGCCTCCTGCTCAAGGTGGACTTGTTCCTCTCCGAACTCGAACGCCGTCTCGACTTCATCGAAAGCTATGCCGATCTGAGCAAGGACCTGAGCTTTTCCCGCGCCTTCGCTACCCTTCAGGCTGTTCGTTCCCGATGTTCCCACGCTTCGGAGGAGGTTCTCGGCGCCGGCCGACGGAGATTACATGTCATGGTCGAGACTCTCGAGATGAGATATCATCATGGTCTCGAGGCTGCCGAGTCCCTGAACGAGAAGGCTCGGGTCGGCGTGGAGCTGCTGGAGGAGATGTTGACCGAGTTCGAGAACCGGGCTTACAAGCTGCGTGAGCAAGGCATTGCTAACGCCGCTACCGCTGCTGAGGCCTTTATGGGAGAAGGACGACGAGTTGCCAACGAGAGTATCGAGCGAGCTATGCGCGTCGCCGTATCTCTCGAGGAGCACATCCAGCAAGCCATAGTCCAGGCCAAGGAGGTACGCCTCATCAACTACGACGACCTTCCCAACCCTTGGCGAAACAACCCGCATATCATCAAGGGATACCGCTTCACCGAATCGAAGCTCGAGTGTGTCTTGTCCGCCTTCAACGTTTCCAACGAACTGGTAAACATTTGGTCCCATGCTCTCGGCCTTGTCGTGGTCCTGGCTATCGCCTTCTACTTCTACCCGAGCAGCGCAAACTTCTCCCTCAGCACCAAGACGGATGTTTTTGTGGCCGCCGTCTTCCTCACAATGGCCTGCTTGACACTCGTGTGCTCCACTGTGTGGCACACGATGAATGCCGTTGCGGACATGGACGCCATCTCCATGTTTGCGTGTGTGGACTACACTGGCATCTCTCTGCTCATCGCTGCGTCTATCATGACAACTGAGTACACTGCATTTTACTGCGACCCCGTCAGCCGCTGGATCTACATGAGCCTGACAGCCTTCCTCGGGATCGGTGGTGTTATCCTTCCCTGGCACCCTCGCTTCAACGGCGCTGATATGGCCTGGGCCCGCGTTGCTTTCTATGTTGGGCTGGCCCTGACTGGGTTCATGCCCATTGTTCAGTTGGGATTCTCTCACGGGCTGGACTTTGTTCGCGACTTCTACTCGCCCATCACCAAGTCCGTTTTGGTCTATTTCGGCGGTGCTATTGTCTACGCCAGCAAGTGTCCCGAGCGATGGTGTCCTGGTATGTTCGACTACGTCGGAGGCAGCCACAACCTCTGGCATGCTGCAGTGCTTGGCGGCATCCTGTTTCACTACACAGCAATGGAGTCGTTCTTCGCCAACGCTTTCCACCGCGCTGAGGCAGGCTGCCCCAACTACTAAGAGGATCAATCTCGATCTTGAATATTGAGACGACTTGATTCACAGAGTCTAATCATGCCGACTACCTGCATCCTAATTCTTCTCCTCCATGGTGGACCTGTATGCTGGCGTTTCTTTAACCCCCCTGCGAACCAAGCCAACTAACTCTGTGAGGCCCGTTCCCCAGCGGATTCAGGAGAGCCTTGACAAAGTATATCGTCGACTTGGGGACTACCAGAAAAGTAGAATAGCCATCATCATGGCCCACGCCAAGCTCACCTCTGGTCCCTCCCGGAGGGTTCCTGACGAAATCACGTGCAGTGGTTCTGTCTCAGTGATGGTCGGGACGCCAACTTCAACACTGGACGCGGTGGTTGAATCCTGTGTTGTTGCTTGATGGACGGGGCGCTTGGAGTCTGCAACCGTGGTCGTTCCTGGAACCAAGCCCAAGGTCATGATGGTTGTCATTGTCGTTGTCACTTTGACTGTGGTCAAGTCAGCAAGACCAGCCACGCCAACATCAACGAGGACCTCGGGGTCGGTGCAAGTGTCGACAGTTATGCCCTTCGCAAAGCATTAGCTTGTTGCATCCAAATTACGCAGGAAGGTGTCATACATCAAAGCAACAGAACCCAGCGTCAGGTGGACAGCAGCACCTCTTCTCACAATTTCCAAAGATCTCCCCATGACACGTCTGTGGGCATGATTAGATTCGTGGATGGGCGACTGAACGAAGATGTGCCTCACCTCGTCGAGAACGGACACTGCATCGTGCCGCACTGAATCATCACGGAGTGAGAGCCACTTTTCGCCCTGAATCTCGTCAGGCTCGTGCTGGACGATTGCGCGGTTCGTGTCAGTGTCTGCGACCGCAGCACTGACCAGGAAGGCGAGGAGGAATGTGGCGAGATGCATCATGATGGTGTGAGTTTCGCTTGTTGGTTGGATAAGGGACGAGAATCCCGCTGCGCTCGTTCAAATACCTAGGTTACTGGTGACTGGCAGCTGGCCGCAGGTGGCAGACAAGTTACTATCTTGTTTTCCGCAACCGCATTTTGCATCGGTATACAGTGGCGTTCTCTTGGTTTGACAAAAGTTGCGCATTACCTACGGCATACACTTGGCATACGCATTACGAACGGTATTCAGAACTGCATCAGATATATAAATAATAACGACAAGCACTATTGTCGCATTCCTTTGTTGTTACACCCAATGCACCGTTCGTCCTACACCAAGTTCCCCTATCGCATTGAGTTAAACATGTCTACGCTACCGAGGTAGGCAGGTAGCTGGGCTACTACATAGAAGGGCTAGGAAAACACCCCGAACCAAACATGAGTCTAAACTAAGGTGGATAAGGTCTTAGTGCTCAGATATGGATAACTCTTAGCATATCCAAGATCACAAGCGCAGCAATGCATTGAGGGGCCTTTAAACAATAGGGCTCAAAATGAGACCTAAGAATCATTCGTACATTCGTCAATTCATCCAATAAGGCGTCAAGCTAGCTCATATTGATACTCTTCCATAGCTCAAATTCGAATCGTTTCTTAAGCGCCTACCGACCTAATGACCAGAACCCCCCGAGTTATCCCTCCCATTAATTAGTTAATTATCATACAAAATTTAGCTTGAACAACGTGTATGTTGCACTAAACCTGCTTCCTCAGGCGCTGCCAGGGATGTTTGTGGCGTCCCATGTTCTAGCTGATCTTGCATCAAAGCGATATACGAATAAAGCATCCGAACGTTCCGGGCGAGCCCAGGAATGCGGACCGGACCGCTGTGCTGCGGCTCACGATCAAGCTGCATCATGCAGTTTTCGAGGAGCCCGCTCCATGTAGGGGAAAACCTCCGATTCGCGAAAGAGGCCAGGGCGGGTTCAGCTCGAAAAGCCCATAGTATCCCGACCTGGCCCGGCGTTGTGGCGCGTTGCCAAGACCTCACTACCCTGCTTTTGACTGCCGGTCTAGGCTTCACAGAGCGTGGGACACGATCTCAGAGTACACATCATCGGGGATCTTTTTGATGATTCCGATGGTGACAGACTTGACGAGATCTGCATTCAGCTGGGGAAAGGATCGCAGGACCTTGTTAGGACTGTTTGTTCTGTTAGGACGGATTACGACGAGTTGGTTGACTACTTGAACATACCTTGGGGACTGCAGGATTTGAGATCGCATGATAGTAAGCTGGGCGACGATGCAAACGATGTTGAGGTGGGGTCCATAGGCGAACAAGAAGTCCCAGAGACGCAACACCTCCGGCAACGGAGGCGTGCAAGCGCAGAGAGTCAAGACAGAGGGGAAGGCGTAGATCTCGGCCGAAAGTCCCTTGGCCGTAAGGTACAGGCTCAGCTTGGGATCCACGATGGCCAGGACCTTGTCGACGAGAGCCAGCCCCCGGTGGACGCCGTCCATAGCACCCCGGATGTATCCCGGACACTCGCGCGTGAGCAGCGAGTGGAAGGCAACAAAGGCCTCAGCCTCGCTGCGGGCGGCGTAGAGGAACGGGGCGGCCAGGACGTTCATGCCCTGGACGTAGGTGCCGGCCTCCGGGGCCGCGGCGCCGGCGCCGGATTCTGAACCCTCGGTGGTCAGCGTCAGAGCACGGGCGCGGCTCCGGGCGGTGGGAGACGACGCACTGGTGTGAGACTGGCTGGAAACGGACGCGCGGCTACTACCCGGGCGGCTCTGGCGCTGCTCCTCGCGGGCATCGCGGAGCCTCCAGGCGATGGCGTTGAGCAGGCGGATCAGGCTGGCCTCGCTGACGCGGCGGCGGAAGAGCGGATCGGTGGTGAGGGTGCGGAAGGTGTCGTTGCGGATCTTGGAGTAGGCTGGGGACGCGCCGCGGTGGATGAGGGCCAGGTAGTCATCGGTCGAGAGGATGGGGGCATCGAGGAGGACCATCCAGACGTAGATCCTCAGGGTCGACTTGTGAGGTTATCGCAAGTTAGCGCCAGGTCAAGGCAGCATCGAACATCCTCCAGGGGAAACTCACCATGCCGTCCTCGGCGCTCTTGACACCTCCGTCAATGACCTTCCAGCGCGCGCTCTCCAAGGCGCCTAGGAAGTCGCCGTCGTTCGGGCCCTCGCGGATGATCTGCTGCAGTGAGAGGTGGCCGTGGGAGAAGACGGGCTTCTTAGCACCAGCGCGCTTGCTGGCGGTGACGACGTTCATCTGGTGGATCATAGGCGGCGTAGCATCACTATTTGCACGACCGCGTTGAGGCGAGCGACTGACTGGAGGAGGAGCGGAGGTGTTTTGGCCTGGGGCGACGCGTGTGGGAGAGACATTGCGATGCTGCTCACGCTGGCGTTGCTGGGAGATGAGCGAGGGCGGGTTGTTGGCGCGGGCGCCGAGCGTGTGGGCGGACTGGAGGCGGCGAAGGGCACGATGCGTGCGCGGTGAGGGCGGAGCTTGGAGTTCGGTCATGAGCGAGGCGGCGAGCGAAGGGATCGCGGGCTTGGACGAGGAGGAGGAGGAGGCCGATGCAGAGGCCGAGTTCGAGAAATCCGCCATGGTTTCGGTCGACGGAGGTTGGAGTCGTGTCGATCAGAGGCGAGGCATTGACGAGGAACCCAGATGACGAGGAGAAGAGGAGAAGAGAGAAAACCAGGGCCACCAGCAATTATCAACGCAGCGGTGGGACGGAGATGTCACTCGCTGGCGGTGCTATGGTGATGAAGCTGGCGGTTGATTTGCGCCGAGACATGTTAGCGGGGAGGCTGGAACAGGGCTGAATCCTGATGAGGCCTGGCCGGGTGGTAGTGGGACAAAATGGGCTTCATAGTTTACGCTTTAGGTCGCACTCAACGCTCGCGTTTCATCGTTGGTTTCGCGTTGAGACAGGATTAGAAGACGAGAAGCATACGACGGACTGGGAAATAGTTGAAGTGTTTTGATATTGAGACCTTTTGGTGGTTTTCGCGTATAGAACGTTCTTTCTTCTGGGCACAGACGCAGTACTTCCTATCCTTGCGTTGTTGGTGCGCGGAGAATTTGGCGAGAGGCTGGGGTAGCATCTAGCAGAGGAATACGTCAGTTTTAGTAAGTGTCGACGTAACCGGCCAATCGTTTCCAGCGAGAGACTAGTAGGTAGGTAAGGCGACTCGCTGAAAACGTCAAACACAGAGAAGGAGAAACAGGTGATGAGAATAGTATAGTCTAAAGGAACTTGCACAATTCTGCATCACTAAAGGTAAGAAGCCAGGTAGGTTGGTGGCATGTTGGTTGAACAGCCACCAGCAGAGACAAATGCACGCTTACGAATGCCGATGGTCCGAGGTTTTCTGTATCCCAGTCTCTCGCCCCCGCCATGTCTCTCCATATATATATGTATGTCCGTAATCTGTAGAGTGGTTTATATTACATAGTAGACGGTGGATCCTGTTCTCAATGTAAGAGAGGGGGAAAAAAGGATGCCAGCGTCGACAGGTCAGGGAATGGCAAGGCCTAAACTCCCCGAGATTGCCGTCCTTTGCGTCGTTCTCGAAGCTTACGAATAGACTTGTTTGGGTGCAAAGCAGATCCGCGCGTGGGGTGCGTGTGTCCCCTTATCGCATCTTGCACTCTGTACCCCGTCCGCGTGTTCATCTGTCGTTGCCGCTTTTTCTCGCGAGTATACTTAGTACCCTTCATTTAGTCGAGTGGGAGGTACCGTGATAGAGTCTCAGGACCGCGGTACGCAGTACTTGGCGCGCACAGTGTGTACCCGCAGACCCGGAAAACGGCTACGCTACTCCGCAAGGGGCAAGGCGGCGATTACACCATCGGCCGTAGTTCAAACATCACTACCAAACGCTTACCTTTCAAAGGATTACCACGCGGGATGTCCGCCTCGCGATTTCGTCATGCGAGCGGGCGCGCTGTGGGATTTCCCTCTAGGCTCGTCCTCTATCTGCTGTGGCCACGCCGACGGCCCGATATGACCCTCTACTTTGCGTCCCTTGTGCCCACCCCGACACCCGAGATCCAGAGGCCGGCTACGGGGTACGGGAGTAGGGGTTGAGGGCAACAATCAGCGGGCCGTCGTCATCACCTGGGATTTCCTGCTCTTCAGACTCCCAGCTGTTCTCTTACGCGTACGCTGTGCTCTCAGCATAATGAGTTAATCCCCTGGAAAACAGTCGCCCAGTCTATGAGACCCAACTTCCGGCATTCTGTTTCTCTTTCTCTTTCTCTCTCTCCTATGCTTCTCTCCCTGTGATTACTTTCTCAGTCCCTATCTCTGCCTGTTCCTATTCCTATTGCATCTCTGCATCTTCCCGTTCTTGACACTCTGGCATGTCAAGTTAATGTCGTCTTTTCCCCCACGATATTCGTCATCCACATTGCACTAAGACCCCAAGCCACAAGACTCGCAACAAGGCCCAAACTGCCATCTTATTCGCTACAATCCCACCCTTTGCACCCTTTTAGGACGCGCTTTCACACTCTGACCGACCTTCCGAGACACGGCGTAGGACCTGGTGATCTGCCTCGTGGGATGAGCAGAGTGGTGTATTGAAGCCTGACCATCCCAACCCCCTCGCTCGTTCAGCCCTTCGATCAACTCCCCGTTGCTCAGATAAACTACATCAGTCAGCCGTTCCGCCGAAAATGGTCTTTTGAATCCGAAAGTCTTGGCCTTTTGATCTTGCAACGCTGCGGTTGTGCAACGAATCGGCTGCGTTCCCGTCCGGTACCCGACCTTGAACCCTGATATTAGACTGCGGTACCTCGCATCTATTTGTACTACGCGCTACGGTTTAGAGCACTCGCCATAGTGCATCACAACACCCGTCAGCATCAGCTCTTCCGTTGATATGCCAGGCTTTGCCGACAAAATTGGCCTTGGCCTGGTTAAAGCCCTGGGAATCAAGCTCGAAGACCAAACGTCAGCATCCCAGGATGACGTGACGACAGGCGAGTCTATCATGTCGAGGCAAACTAGCCATTCCTTCTTCGAGAGCGTCCCCACCTCGTCCGAATGGCTTCATGACCAGGTTCCTTCTCGCGAGGAGTTTACCGAGTACGGAAGATCACTGTTCCCTTTCCTGTCCTGGATCAGCCACTATAACCTTCAGTGGTTTGCTGGTGACTTGGTCGCCGGCATCACCATCGGCGCTGTCGTTGTTCCTCAGGGCATGGCCTATGCCATCCTCGCCAATCTTGACCCTCAGTTTGGCCTCTATTCGTCCTTCATCGGTGTTATGATATACTGGATATTCGGTACCTCTAAAGACATATCTATCGGGCCGGTCGCTGTATTGTCCACCGTTGTTGGTAATGTTGTCCATGACATTCGCGCCTCGGGTCTGGACGTTTCTGCCCACGTCATTGCTTCTGCCCTGTCTATCATTTCGGGATGTATCGTGCTCGCCATCGGCTTGTTACGGTGCGGCTGGATCGTGGACCTCATCTCAATCACCTCCCTGTCAGCCTTCATGACAGGATCTGCCATCACCATTTGCGTGGGCCAACTTCCTTCCCTGATGGGCCTCACAGGCTTCTCAAGCCGAGACTCGCCCTATTTGGTCTTTATCAACACCCTGAAGAACCTTGAAAATACGAAGCTTGATGCCGCCATGGGGCTCTCGGCACTTTTCTTTCTCTACCTCATCCGTTCCAGGCTTACGAATTCCGCCGAGCGATATCCAAGATTTAAGCGACTCTTGTTCTTCGCCAACACGATGCGGACAGTCTTGATCATTCTTCTATACACGTTTATCAGCTGGGCCCTCAACCATCATAGACGAAGCCATCCGATGTTCAAAATTCTGGGATCGGTCCCGAAGGGTAGGTTAGGTTGGAACTCCTGGAACGGCTTGAACTAATGTAATATTGTATAGGCTTCCGCAACATCGGCGTGCCTGAAATATCGGGAGTCTTGGTCTCCAAGTTTGGTTCCTATCTTCCTGCAACCGTCATTGTGTTGTTGGTTGAGCATATTGCCATTTCGAAATCTTTCGGAAGGGTGAACAACTACACGATCGACCCTTCGCAAGAGATGGTGGCCATCGGCATGACAAATATCATCGGTCCCTTCTTCGGCGCGTATCCTTCCACGGGGTCGTTCAGCCGTACAGCTATCCAGTCCAAGGCCGGAGTCCGAACGCCTGCCGCGGGGCTTGTCACGGGCGCTGTTGTCCTCATCGCTACATACCTCTTGACTGCTGTCTTCTTCTACATCCCAAGCGCTACGCTGGCTGCCGTCATCATCCACGCTGTGGGCGACCTCATTACGCCCCCAAATACCGTCTACCAATTTTGGCGAGTCTCGCCCATAGAGGTCTTTATCTTCTTTGTTGGTGTATTTGTCAGCATATTTACACAGATTGAGGATGGTTTGTATGCGACGGTTTGTCTGTCGGCTGCTGTCCTCATTTACCGAATCCTCAAGGCCAAAGGGCAGTTTCTTGGCAAAGTCAAGGTTCACTCGGTTCTTGGCGGCCATGTCATCGGAGATGATCACCGCCAGCTGGTGGGAATGTATGGAACCTTCGATCATGTTGACACCTCGGCACGAAATGTCTTCTTACCTCTTGATCACGGCGATGGTTCCAATCCCGAGGTCGAAGTTGATCACCCCTACCCAGGAATCTTCATCTACCGCTTCTCCGACGGTTTCAACTACCCCAATGCCAACTTTGCACTGGATTACTTGACAGACTTCGTTCAGGAAAACACGCGACGCACCAGCCCTGAGGATTTCGACCGCCCTGGAGATCGACCGTGGAATAACCCAGGGCCACGACAGTCGTCCAAGAGGCCAGCAGCCTCCCATCCGGACTATAATCTGCCGCCACTCAAGGCTGTAATTTTGGATTTCAGCTCCGTTAACAACGTTGACATCACTTCGATTCAGAGACTCATTGACATCCGAAATCAACTTGACTTATACGCAGCGCCCAACATGGTGGACTGGCACATTGCATGCATCAACAACAGATGGACCAAGCGCGCCCTCGTATCCGGAGGGTTTGGTGTTCCAGCTGGACATGGCGAGGGAAGAGCGCAGCGCAGGTGGAAATCCATCTTCAGCGTGGCAGAGATTGGTGGCAAGGACTCCGCGGCGGCGACAGCGCAGGATGCTGCGGATACCCGCGAACACGTCCTGCGAGGAGAAGAGCGAAAGAAGGATGAAGAGCTGGCACTCGGCGGTTACTCTCCATCTGAGCTGAGCCTGTCGCCGGGAGAGGCGGAGAAGCTGAGGCGGAAGGGGGCTGTGGTCCACGGATTGGACATGCCCCTGTTCCACGTAGACTTGACGAATGCGCTACAGAGCGCAATTGCAAACGTTGAAGGAAGACCGGAGTCCAGAGCGGTATGATTTCAAGCGAACATCCATACTCATAGACTTGAGCGGCATCAGCATAGTTGGCGTTTTGGGGATTCATTTTCATCATTAGCGAGCATTGGCATAGACCTGGGGACATGTCATTAAGTGTAGAACAGTGGCGTCAGGCGGTGGGTATACATGAAGAAGGACTAGACAATTGAAACATGGACGATTTACCTATACAAGCTATACTTTCGATTTCATTTCTATGATGAGCTGGTACTGAAAATAACCACCTATCTTCTCGCATTACTTACCTTGGCAGCTGCGAAGATGTTCGCTGCATCTACAGCAGAAAGATCATTTATCGGGAGTCACATGATCTCGCGTGTCGCCACACCCCCTCTACGCGTCCCCGATACTGACTCCACGTCGTTGCCTGAACTCCCTCCGTCATTCATGTCCACACAAACAACTCGTCCCTAGCTGCCTATCCACGCCAAGATTTTGTTACGCGAGTTTTGATCGATATTCTGCAAAAGAATCTTGTCTCCTTAGTAGCCATGGTTGCTGGATATCAGCGGCTGAATGAGAAAAAGTCACAACCGAACCCTAACATTGTCTTCATCAAGCCTTTGAAGGGGCCGGACGAGAAGATCGCCCAGGATTTTCTTGAGAGAATAGCAGCACAATGTCGTAAGTGGGCCGTTTGTAGAGATGATCTCAAAGATCACCACTTTAATCACGGGCATGTTTTAGGACCCATTATGCGAGAACATCACCTCTACGTCACCTCTCTTGAAGAGTATGAACCGAACCGCGAATTCGTCGGGCGCAATTTCAATGCTGGCGAGGTTGTACAGCTTGTTCTAAAGTCACCTAGTACCGGTCGGTGGCTTCCGTTTGACTATGTTCAATTGGTCATGATGCATGAGCTGGCGCATTGCAAGCAGATGAACCACTCCCGAGCCTTCTGGGCTGTGCGACACTCATATGCAGCGCAAATGCATGGTCTCTGGTCCAAGGGCTACACAGGAGATGGAGTCTGGGGCAGGGGTGCGAATCTGGGGACCGGCGAGTGGGAGAACAACACTGTGCGTGCGGACGAGGTCTTGCCAGAGCACCTCTGCGGAGGCACTTACAGGTCCCGAGGGAGGAAGCGGAAGGCGAAACCGACATTGACATATCAGGAGAGAAAAGAGAAGAGGATTCTGAAAAAGTTTGGGAAGAATGGGGTTTCACTCGGAGCAGATGAAGAAACCAAAGCTAAACTGGAAAAGGGGAAGAAGGTACAGGGCAAGCCTCGCGTAGCCGGCAGCGCAAGGGGGCGAGAACTCCGGGCAGCAGCGGCGCTGGCACGGTTCGAGACGAAGAAGGAGGAGAAGGATCTCATAACTACCAAAGAGGAAGATCAAGAGGTGGAGTCCGGCAGCGATAGCGAGTACGAGGATGACGTGGGGATGGGGCCCGATTCGAAGGACGCGATAGATGTCAACGGCACCCGGTTGGTGGATGGGAAGGGCCGGGGAATGATCAGGGTATGCGACGATGAGGATGCCAATGACCCTTCAGCCCAGAATGAGCTTGAGGAGCTGCAGGGCATGTTCAGAAGGGTCAAGAGAGAATCGCCGGAGCGGCTACCTCCAAGAGCCTCGACAACCGTGAGGGGTGTGAAGGATAAGGGAAAGGGAAAGGTCAAGACAGAACCCCAGGACGACGATCAAAGCCAGGCAGTGAGTGGAAAGGTCAAGGCGGAACCGAGCGACGAATCTTCGAGGATCGATGCGCCAGAAAAGCCAACAACAGCGAACAAGGCTCACTCTGAGATATCTGACCGCACGCGAGACCGCCCTTCACAGGTGCCCTCAAGGACGACAGAGGGTAATGTAAACAGACAAGACGCGGCAGCAACGGCATGCTCCATGTGCTCGTTCTCTAACCCCAGGCCTGCACTCACATGCGCCATGTGCGCCAACGTACTGGATCCCAAAGCCCCAAACTCGTGGCAATGTCAGAGCGGCGCGTGCAGGGACTCGGACTATCGCAACGCGGGCGATTGTGGAGTGTGTGGGCTTTGTGGGCAGAGGCGAGGAGATGCTGGCTAGGTTTGTGAATGGTGGGATTTTGTTTTTGGATTGCCTCGACATGGCTGTACCACGTATGTAGTGAGATTCTAAGCGCTGGCCAGGGGGGTTGTCGTCTTCGTTGAAGTTGTTGGGAAAGACGCCATGCTGACATAGGGGGGATGTTGCAACTGAGCCTTCAGAGAAGAGAGTTGCACTAACGAAGATGTCTTTAGAAACAACACGGGAACTGATTATCACATGTACTTGTTGAGAATAACATGTCTAGATACAGATAGAAAAGCTGCTCAATTGATGCCGTCTAGATCCCGTCGCGCGCCATGCACGAGCAAGGGGAACCAACCCCTGATCCACCCGGCTTAGACATTGTTTCAGGAGGCACTCGACTCGCGGCTTGTTTCACCTTGGACGTGAGCGGCTAGAACAACACTTTATCACGCCTCGCTTGGCTCCTTTTACTTCGTATTGTTTTGTTTTATCATCAGCTATATCTCCTCTGGCTCCTCGTGTTTTCTTGTGTGCTGTTGTTTGTGCCTTTCTTCCACTGCTAGCGGTGTCCACTTGCTCACACAGCCCTTTGGCTTTTTCTTGACTTCTCTCGGCACGATCTGTGATCGCCGCTTCTTATCTTTTCTGCTTCTATATTGGGCCCGATACTTGCTGTCATCTCACCCTCGTCTTCAACTGCACCGCGAACATGGTCTCTTCGTACAAGCTCCTCCAGGCCATCATCGTGGCTGTCAGCGCCGTAGCTGCTACGACGGCTCCCCGGGGCATCAAGATCCTCAACGGAGTACCGCTCATGCCGCGGATCCCGAGCGTCTCCAAGCACCACGAGGTCCTCCGGGCACGAGCCACGATGCAGGTCGACCACAGCGTCTTGGTGAAGGCGACGTGCCTAGACCCCAGCCAGTAAGACATTTCCCTCCACCCTCTCCCGCCCATTCATTTCCTCAACTCACATGCGAACTACCTCGAGGGAAATCACCCTCCACGACGAAACAGTCGCGCAGCTGAGCATCTGCGGCGGCATGCCCGGCGCCATCGACCGGTGCACGGGCGCGCGGTCGGCGACGGTCGGCGAGGTCGGCACGGCGGCCTTCGCGGTGTCGGCGGACGACGCGGGCGCCGCCATCACCATCTCCAAGGCACAGTGGATGCGGTGCGTGCAGGCGGCGCGCGACCGGTGCCCCACGGGCAGTCTTGCGGCGACGTGCGTGGGGGGCGCGTCGAGCGGTGACGTGAGCTTCACGCTGGAGAGGCCGCGGAGTCACGAGCTGTGAAGTGAGGTGTTGGTTGAGGAGAGGCTTCGAGATGGCGGTCAGTTGGCGGGGAGAGATGGGAATGGGAGAGCAGGAGGGGCGGCCGTCGGTGAAGTGAAACTCGTCGAGGCGGTCGAGGGAACGAACGAACGGGTTCCGTGTCGACGCCGTTGAGAAGCCCGAGCCCCCTCAACAGACAGACAGACAGACAGACAGACAGACAGCGGCTCGAACAATCGCGCCCAACGCATACATGCACCTTACTACAGCACAGCACGCTTCTAGTCTACCAATCATTGGATGCCCATGCAAAAGATCGACAACGACTCACCGAGGTCTAGACCGTTGTCGACCCAGATTGCCGACCCGCTCTTCTGTGTGCCCGCACGCTCGTCTAAGCCCAGCCAAGCCGTCTCCGGGCTGTTGTCATCATGCTTTCCGCCCATTCCCCATTCTTCCCACACGCGCGCGCGCGCAGCCATGCAAGAGGAGGCACTTCCGCGGGCTGGTTGGTGATAGTCAGCCACCGAGCTCGCTAATCTCTGGATGGGGGGGTGGGGAGAGCAGCGACGGGAGCAAGGGAGCAAGCTGGGCCAAGACGCTGGGAAGCGGGCCTAGGCTGTGCGTCCGTTTGATAGATGGCACGACCATTGAGATGAAAATCGGGGATGGGTTCATTGGTCATCACGGTAGTCTATGCGCGGCGACGCAATTGCCCTGGTCTCCGGATGAATGAGATATGCATGCTACATTGTCAGAGACAAGGGGAGCCAGCCACGTATGGTAGGGGACCAGGGGATACGATGGGGATGGATTGGTCAGGCTCCGTTTCATGGACTATGCTTCTGTCCACGTCTATCTATCCATCGGTCTGTCCGTGTCTCTTTCGTTCGTCCTATCTGCCTTTCTGTCTATCTATCTGTCGGGGTTAGCAAACGTAAAGATTTCAAGTTGTGCGGGTGCGAGAGTCTTGATGGGTGGTTGTGTGAATTGTGAAAGAGGTAAGACTGAGAGAGCGTGTGAGTGTTTGTGCGTCTGTCTTGTCTGTCTGTTTGTCTGTGTTTGTGAAGATGGGGGGACGTCCCCCTCAGTGTGTGTGTGTGTGTGCGTGGCCTAAGGCTGCCGCCCGCTGCCCAAGCAAGGTAAAGACTAAAAGAGGTTGAGAGGCGGGGGCCGCCTGGCAAAGGTGCCGATAGCCGGTCTCAGAAACATGTGCGCGCGGGGTAATAGTCTGGCCTGCGATTGGAGGAAGAAGCTGATGGGCAGGGTTATCAGGAACCTTGAGGCTTCCCCTTCTTGGCGATGGATGGATTGAGCAAGCGGCTTGTTGAGCTACCTCGTCGAAGTTTGGGCAAACAGAGATGCCAAAGTATCACAGAGCCACAGCCAACAACGACAGCACTTGAAATAACTCATGATCAACCTTCTCTTTATTGGAACTCGAGTCCTCGGTTTCGCAGCAGCACCGTGTAGCACCCAACACATGTCCCAAAGACGGAAACAGAAGCCTGCGTGGCAACCAAGACACGGGGTGGGTGGGTGTGTGGTAGCAGCAACCAACAAGTGCATTTGAAGGTTGAGGCTAGCCCCCGAACAAGAGAAAGCAGAAAAGCAAAGTCACGGAAGGCGTAGAAGAAGCAGCGGAAGAAGCATCGAGCGCCAAGCATACCTCGAGCAGAAGAAGTTGGGCGTAGCTTGGAGCTTGCATAACTCGAGAGACGGGGAGATATTCGTAGATAGGTGAGACAACAGGATGGTGCCATCCCCAGCCCAGCACACAGGACACGTGTGTGTGGTTGGGTTCCTATTTTTGCTTTGCCTTTTAGCGTTGGTGCTGGTGCTGGCGCTGGCGCTGGCGTTGATGCCACCGGTCCTCCCTCCCTCTTTGCAGAATTGCAGTGCCAAAATGCCCCGGGGAACAAGTGTGCTGGTGCCGATAACGAAGGCGCTCGCCTGCTAGCGATGATGATCTTTCGTCGTTCTGAGGGGACGGCCATGGCATCACTTGATTTCAGATGCGGCGCACTAGAGAAAAGCGTGTGTGAGTGTGACGTTGCGAAGACGGGAGGATCGGAGGGTGGGAAGGGAGCGAGGAGGAGAGAAACCGGGAGGGGGGAGAGACGGGAGACGAAAGATGGAAGCCGAAAGACAAGTTGAGTCCGTCTGCCTCCCGTAAACTGCTGCAAGTCGTCTTACATCTGTTGTTGCTGTGACAGCTTTGACAGCCAACAGCTACAGGGCAAGCACCCGGATAAGCAGATGGCGTTCTGCACCACGACTCACTCATGCGGCCAGGCAGCTGATGAGAAGCTGATGAAGAATAGCGGCGCCGATTCCCCCATCTCATCTCACCCATCGCCCCCTCCATGATGATCCCACAACGGCGCCTCGGGGAGCTAGATGGACACGCAGTAGTGATCGGCATTGCGAAGAAAGAATGGGGGGCAACCCTTCCATTTCTTTGTTCAGGAATTCATATGGATGGCGGAACCTAGAGTCTCTAGGTAAGATAGTAGAGGTGGTGGTGGATGTGGGGATTTCTCTGGGGGAGGGGAGGGCAACGAGGGCTAGGCCTGGGAAAGGGAGGCTCGCTACCCCGCAAAAGCAAACAAACATGTGGGTTGTGAATGTTCAGGGAGTGGAAGTCTGTGCTGAAGAGTTGGAGGGGTGGGTGACGTCGGCGCTCACGGTTAGCGTCTGTCACTCTGCGGCGTCCCTTCCGATGGCCACGTTTCTGATTCGTCAGCGCAACAGATGTTCGACCAGACCCTTGGCCTCCTCTGCCTCATCCTGCCTCCTCCGCACTCGGGGCCTAGCACTAACCGGCGCTAGTGAGACAGGGTGCGAGCTTGGGGAAGGTGGTGAAGGTGCGTGCGACAGTGCTTCTTGCTTGCCGCAGCCTCCGCGCACGAGCGAGGGAGGCTTAGTGCCATTTAGCGGGCACTTAGGTCCATGCAGATGCACGGTACATACACCGAACCTGGTCGGAGCACATGGAGTGGAGGGCAGGACGGGGCATCTCTCCTGGATGATGCAGATTGCAGCATGCAACATGCAGAATGCGCATTCCACGTCGGCGATAAGTGAGTACAGTAGGCAGGAGGCTGTAAGATGGGGTGGTTCGAGGTTGGTTGTGCTGCGCGCTGATGTTGGGTGGCATGACCGATGAAGGGAAGAGACAGAACGGGTTCAAAGTGTCTAGAAGAGTAACCTAGAGAGTGGAGAGAGAGAGAGAGTACGAGGAAAGAGGAAAGAGGAAAGAGTGTCCCACGGTGGGCAATCGTATGTTCACATCGGGTTGTACGAGTGCTATATGAAGCACAAATGCTACGGGACGACGATGTTTGCTAGAGGAAACGACCGGAGAGGAATGGGGAAGGGCAGAAGGGAAGACCTAAGGAACGCACACCGAAGCAAGGAGGCATGTGGCAGAAGAGTCGATCAGTCCTACCTCTAGCGCCGCCTTCTTCGCTGCTGTCCCGCTCGCCTCGCTTCGTCTTCTCGATCTCGCTAGGGAACGTAGGTGTATTCGGCACCGATATAGCACAGTTTCCAAGTTGTAAGGAGAAGAGGGTCTTGGAGAGATCAAGGCAGCGAAGAGAGTGAGAGCGCGAGCCACGGAAAGAGCGAGAGTGACCTGACACAGCGGCCATCCCCATCGCCAACGAACATGCTCTCTCCTTCTACTTCGTTGCCTCTTTCTGATGCAACTACGACTGTGATTGTACCTGCCTTCCCAACAGTCAATAGCACAGTTTTCCCTTGATTCAATGGATTCTCCCATCCCGCCCCGTCATCACCGCTACTACCTACTTTGCATCATCCAATCATCCCACTCCGCGACAGTGTGCAACGCGCAAAGTACCATTCCCAACACACCTTCTGTTCGCTGATTCGCATCCTAACCTTCCTGTTCCATCACTCTCTACGACTTTACCTCGCAGCACAACGAAACCCGAGTCAAAGCGGCACAACCCATAATCAGCCCATCGAGAGACGTCCTCCGACAAACCGACGGCGTCGCGAACCAACTCAAAGGGCGCCTTTCTCGACCCATCATCAGCCTCTTTGCGCCGTAGATCAAACGGACTCGACGGACTCGACCAATCCAGCGGACCCGACGGGCTTCACGGAGCAACAAAGCCAAAACGCCAGCGCCAGCACGAGCGCCATCCGAGGTGGTGGTTGATATCAATCCTGAACCCTGAGGCAACCCTGAAGCAACCCACCCTCCCTGCCTACCTTACATCACCAGCCGTGCCGTGCACCTACCTACCGAACTGTGTTGACACCGCCCACCATTCACTCGAACCAGCGAACCAGCCAGCACCAGCAACGAACAAACCCTGGCCTGACGCAACCACCCGATCGCGGCGCCGCGTTCCACCCACGACGTCACCTCAACCCCCCCACCAATCGGTCCTCATTCCTCGTGCTAGAGGTACCTGGGCTTGCTGGGTTCCTTGGCCGCTCTCTCCGCTATTCTCCAGTGTCCACACAACCACCCACATCTCCCACGCTACCACTGCCGCTGCCGTGCTCCGCCTGCACCGCGCCCCAGCGCCAGCACCTCCGTCCCGCCAGACCAAGTCGACGCCGCGACTTACGAATACAGTAGTACCGATCTAGGCCCTCCCTTAGGCCCTCTCTTAGGCTCTCGCGCTGGCCCTTGCTCTCTTCCCCGCCATCGCTGTCGCTCGAGTCAAAGAGATTCTGACTCTTGCCGCTGCCCGTCTCGCTTCGCCCCGATTCCTCTGTCATCTACGAATACAAACCATCCTTTCCCCAAAGCGGTAACGTCAATCTCTCATCACTGGTTGACTGGTCTGCTCCCCTTTTTTAAGTTGATCGGCGCTCTTCACATTCTCCATCTCCATCTCCATCGCTCTTTCTCTTTATCAATCCCCCTCCCTCTCCCGTCTATCGCACACCCATCCACTCAACCTTCCTTTCTCTCCTCTCTCTCTCCTCCTCTCTCTCCCCTTGTCCTCTTTACTCTTGTCCCTTATTCCACTATTTCCACGGTCCCCCCCATTTTTTGTCGGCCCACAATCTCCCTACACTGCTACCCTTCAAAACCCGCGTGCTACGTTGGAACTGCGCCCGTCGAACCACACTCGCACCATAGCGCTCATCCTCTCGCCATCCTACACCGCACCTACGTACTATATCTGCCGGTACTGCCCACGGCAGTCCATCTTTCAATCACAATGTCTACCGACAACGCACCAAACAACACCGCCAGCAACAACAACAACAACAACAACTCTGCCGACATGTACACACGCAACCGCCGCGGCTCCATTTCTCAAGCTGCCTTGACAAACCTCTTCCAGAGGGGCAACTCTGTCCCGACCGGCTCAGGCTTTCCCGCTCAGGCCACGGGCCCCATTGATGTCAACCGCCGACGCCTCTCCGTCACCACCCTGGGTCTCTCGGGCACTTCTCCCAGCAGTGCTCAGACCTTCAACATTCGCCGGGGCAGCCTGTCTACCAACTCCAACAACTCCGACTCCATTGACGAGAGCGCCATTGAGGACGATGACATGTTCTCCAGCGCCGCTAGAACCGCGCCCAACACACCTTTCGTCCGGCGAATGAGCTTCGGCACACCCGCCATTCGGCCCGTTCGTCCCGGCGGCAGTCCCGGAAATGGTAATAACCCTACCTCTCCTTCATCCTCACATTCTCGTCGTTCGGCGCAGAGTGGAAAGAAATCGTCGCGCGGGGGCCCGCCATCGCAGGGGCCGAGCATTTCGGCCGCTTTGGCTACTGGTCGTCGTGCTAGCACTATCCTCCCTGCTTCTTCTCTTCCACAGGCAAGCAACGTTAAAAGTTCAAGAGCCCCTTCTGACAATTATCCTTCTCGCCCAGACCAGCAGGGTTTCAACTGGTCCGAGCAGCTTAGGTCTCGCGCTGAGAGCTCCGTCACCAGCGCTCGTCCCTCCTTCTCCTTCGCGTCCGGGTCACCCCCTCGCGCAAACTCCATCCACGACCGCGCCAAGTCCGTTTCCGAAATGCCCCAGCCTCCAGCTCAGGCTGCGGCTGTCAAGCCCCGGCCTGAGCCCAGGCAGGAACGTCCAAAGCCCGATGCCTTCCAAGAGAGAATTCTCAAGGGAGACTTCTACATGGATTGAGTCGCTGTGTCATGAACGGCAAAGAGCAACTCACACAACCATGATAATGACGACTGCAACTACAACGACGACCCAACGATAACCCCGCCATCTCTGCCCGACAACTATAATATCCATATTCACAGCTTCCGTCGTTGGACTATGCTGCACGCTCCTGTTTCGCGTCTGAGCTTTCCCTCTTCAAACCATCTGTGTCAAGCAGATCTGTCGTTGAGCACCTGGCTTCTTCGCTTGCATTTGGGATTTCTACTTCAGTGTCAAGGCTTAAGAGCGGCATGTTTTGAGGGGCACATGGCAAAAACAGAAATCAAGATAAGGGGGCCTCCGGAATATGAGGCAGGCGCAATGGATCTGAGATTGAATGGATGGATTTCACAAGAATATTGACGTTGGCTTTATCCCGGGCACGACGAATGATTCGCTTACACGACAACGCCGTCCAAGGCGAATTAGCGACCGATGAGGAGTTCTTCGGGTTGTTTTAGTCAGGACAAGTTGACGTACATGACTTTATGTACATGTATCTGTCGAACACGTGTAGGAGTATTGGGCTAGCTATCGGTGGAGGAATGGCCTGAAATTAGGAGGCCTACCACACGAGAGAGGATGAAACTGGCGCTGGCATCGCCTTGGGGCCCCGGTGGGCGAAGCATGGCATTAGGCGCATACCGGAGCAGCGAGAGAACAAAATGTGCCTTAGACCCAAGCTAGAATGAATGGTCTCTTGCTATCTACCTCGATTTGCATTCTTGCCGCAGTGATAAGGCCCATGCTCAGGTGTGGCCGTAAAGGAACGCATTGCAAACAGGATATAATTGGTAACTCTAAAGCATTATGGTATCACATACAACTACCCGGAAATATGCATACAACGCCGTTGAATTTAACATGCTGTTCCCCCTTAATCAATTGAGCTTCAGCCAAGAAATGGTCACATTCCATTCTCCTAAAACCACCGCCTCTCGCACGCGTATCTATGCCATGACGCTCCCTCGAGCCACAGTTCCAAAAGGGCCCCAGACAGCGGATTTTATCCAAGCGAGTTTGCCGCGTCTCCCCATCTGCTAATCTAAACCGCTGCGCTAGGCCCTGATCGCCAGGATTATGAAAGGGCGGTGCCATCAGGTGAATTTTGGTAAGAGAGTTTCGTTTCTCCAGTGTGGTGAGGGAGTGGGTATAAAAGTACAGTGAAGTGTTGAGTAAGCGGGAGTAGGTGGAGAGAGGTGAGTTTCGTCGTTTAGTACAAGTTGAATACGTTGCCCGAGCCGGGAAGATTCTGGAACATGTCGCTGAACCAGGGCTCGTCGAGGAGCATGCGCACGCCGTCATCGTACATGTGCTGAGACCCTTCGTCGAGACCCATGCCCTCGAGGTCAAACCCGGCATTGAGGTTGTAGTCGAGATTGGAAGCGTAGCCACCGCCGGGGAGGACGGAAGGAAGCCCCGGGGCCATGGCGGCGGCAAGGTCGGCCGTGGGTGTGTTCATGGTGGAAGGCACAGGCATTCCGGAGGAAGTGCTGGTTGCCGCACCGGCGCCAGGGGAAGGCGGCGTCGTGTTGTCGTTGGAGTCGTGGAAGAAGGGCTGCGGAGGCAGTCGGAGGCCCGGCGTCCAGCGGGAAAAGGCCGCCAGGCGGGCCAAGGCCGGGCTGTCGGCGTTTCCGGAGCCGGCGCCGGCACCGGTGCCCGTGGCCACCTCGGAAAGAAGCTGAAGGGGAGTATTGGCCGTGTGGGCATTTGCATGTTCGCCGCCGTTCCCGGGACGCATGGGTTGTTGCGCCGACGGGTGCGTGGGGGCGGGAGTGGGCGGCATGGAAGGCGGTGCGTCCTTGGCATCGCCCTTGGCCTGCTTGTAGAACCAGCTGCGCAGCATGATGAGGACGACAAGGAACTTGGCGGCCGGGCGGGAGCGGTCGTCGGCGGCGGCGCCGCGGAACTTGTCCAGCAGGGCCTCGAGGTGTTGGCCGACACGCATGTCGTCCTTGTTGATGACGGATCCGAGCTCCGAGCCCGGCGTCGACGCGGAGAAGTAGAGCTTTATGAGCATGACGAGGGCGTAGGCGACGCGTACGAAGTTGAAGACGGGCAGACACCGCACCGTGGGGATTTCCATGCCCAAAAAGGTCGTCAGGAGGCCATCGATGGCCCCCAGGGATGCGGAGAGGGCGCTGATGTGACTCGCCGACAGCTGTTCGGTGTTGATGAGGCCGTCGCGCAAGGTTTCGGTCATGTAGGGAGGCCGCAGCTTTTCTGATGGCACAGAGTGGAGGGCCATCTCGTGCATATACAGGTTAACTACATGGAAGCTCATCTTGAGAGTTGCTATGGGGCATCAGAATATTAGTTACTGGACTTAGTATCAAAATGATTATGGACAGTCTTGACTTACGCTGCATTAAATCCGCCGGAATGGAGGCCCTGTACTTTTCCAGGTCCCGCTCCAATCCCCTAAGGGCGTATTGCGTCCTCGCATCGCCAATATTGACCGAGACGCTGGGATCGTCGAGCGCAAACTGAATGCCCACCTCCTCGGCCAGGCTATGCGTCCATACCAGATGGCAGAAGTAGGCGTCGGTGGGTGCCGCATCAGGCGACGTCTCAAGGATCTTGACGCACTCGGCCATGAATGGGGTCCAGCGGATGAGGTTCGGTCGGTGGAGGGCCATGGAGCTGTTGGCAGCCAAGAAGTAGCACGTCAACCACGTCCGGCGGCTCTCGATGCTCGTCGGGTCCGGCGGCACCGCACGACGGCTTGGGTTCATCTTCCAGCTTTCCATCAGCAGCTTGCCGCGCCTTTGCGGCAGTTTCTGGCCCAGTCCAATGTCGATGGCCATGACAGCGGCAATATGTATGAGTTGGTAGAACTTGAGCTCCTCGAAGTGCTCGGGCGGCCAGTACCAGATGACAGCCACTTGCAGTGCCTGCACCACCTCGACGCTCTTGTCGCCCGTCAGCATCACCTTGTCGGCGAATACATGCATCAGCTCCTTCTGCAGCACTTTCTGCAGCGCCGGTGACTCGGACGTAGCAACGGCCATGATGGCCAAGAATAGCGTTGGCTTCGTCCTGCGCAGCTCCGAGACGGTAAAACCGGGCGGGAAAATGACCGCCGGTAGGTGCACGATCATGTTGTGATTATATCGCGAGAACAGCTCTGCCGCTCTCTCCATGTCGATGACACCGCGATCAACAATATCCCCCTTGTACATGTTTGAGAAGAAGGACGATGAACGTGTCGCCTCTCCAGCGGCGTCCTCGATACGTTGTCGGTCGCCTCCTTCTTGTCCCTCAAATTTCCTCTTGTGTCCTGCCGTTGCTGCCGCTATTGACGAGGCTGGATGGCCCATTTGCTGTCGATCCTGTTGTCCAGATTGTTCCGTCGTCGCGATAGGAGTGATAGGACTCTGCGCCGATCCCGATGGACCCCAGGTGGTATTCCTCCAATTCATAGTCATAGTCGACGGCGTATCCGGCGGTGGCCGATGCGGAACAGCAGGAGAACCCGCAAACACATTCCCACCAGAGGCTCTCGACTGTAAGCTCGCCGTCAAAGCATCGATCTTCTTCTCCAGTTCCGCAACCCTGCTATCCGTCTTCTTCTGGCGCTTGCGCGTGGGCATCGTCACGACGCAGTTCCTCCCAGCCTTACGACACCGCTTACACGGACCCTCATCGCTGGGATCCGGCTCGCATCGCACCTTGAGCCCGCGACAGGCCTCGCAGGCACGGGGCCGCTTCGGATCGACGCCGTCCGGGTCCGCGTCATGATGCTGCGATGCGCCAAGGCCGGATTCCGGCGCATCGGATGTCTCGGCGCCGTCGCCGTCGTCGTCGTGGGAGTGCGCCATGAGCCCGCCCAGGGGCCCGATCGGCTGGCTTGAAGGCGATGGGTTCTGGGATTGCTGAGCAGCGGCGGCGGCGGCATTGGACGCCAAGGACGGGTCGCCGCTACCTGCAGAAAGTCGAGGATCCAGCTCCATCGGGCTTGGTGAGTCGGGAGGCCGGTGTTATTTGGAGCTGGAAAGAGCTGGGATGTGGAGGGCGGCAGTATTTGGCGCCGAGGTCCGATGATGATGCTCCAAATGCTGCAAAGGAGACGATTACTAAGCTGACGTCGGGACTACATCATCCGATTTGTCCGTCTTCTTGCCGGGCCTGAAAACCTCCTGTAGTTCTTAGACGCAATAACATAGTACTAAGTCGCCGGAATGGAATGGAGACAAGATTCGACTTTGATTGCAATACATACCAAGTATCTGAATTCCCAGTCGGCGGTGTTATAATCCGAAATTCTTGCCCAATGCTACTGCTACGTCTGGCTCGATATAATACCCATTTCTCGTCCATCTCATCCCGCAAATGACGGGCAATGTGCGAACTACCCAAAACGCCGTGCTAAACCAGGGCACTATGTTGCAGTTGACCAACCATACATAAGCCTCTAGGTCGCTGTCGGACTCATCAAAAACTCCCGTGCATCTTAATCATATTGTTTGTACATTCGCATTCTCCGGTGTCTCCTAGGCAACATCCGGCGTGCGTCTTTAGATCCCAGAGCATTCTTGAAATCAAAGCCTCCCCAGTAATCATTGGCACCTCCTCTCCGGCTCGAGCGTCTGAGCCGCGCGGTGCCTGCATTAAATTAAATAAAAACGCTGTAAAATGGTATCATCGCAGTTGAAACGAGTGGGTATGTTGTGAATGACTAAAAAAATCAACGCCCGGTCTTTCCATGTACAATTAGAATCGAGTCTCCTCCCGGAGGCGGCTCTTCGATCCTTGGTGCTGTGGCCCCATGAGGCCACCCATAAAGATGGCGCTTTCGCGACGTCTGTTTGGGTTGAAAGACGGGTCATGCCCTGCTCCGCCGCTGCCAGACTCCTCGTGAGACGACTGGTAGTGTCGATCATACCCAGGGGTCTGTCGAGCCGAAGGATGGAGATTGTGGACCTCATGGCTGGTGTGTGAGGCGTATCCGACGTCGTAAGCAGCTCTAGCATTGGCGGCTTGGCCTGCGTTCGCTTGCCCACCGTACGAGGGTTCATATCCCTGTCGACCTCCTGTGGGCGAAGCTCGAGGGGTATTGGGGTTACCCAAGAGTGGAGGTGTTGGGGTCTGTCGCGGGTCCTGACGCAAATGGGAGTGGGGAGAGCCGCTTCCAGATGTAGATGGACGGGCCGGAAGGTCGAATCGTGGTGGCGCATCTGCGAATCGGGCATGCAAGTCAGGTTCGGAGACTGGTGACGGCAGTTCATACACTTCCGGGTCGATGCCGAAAATGCCCTCGTAGTTCTGCAGGAACATGGCAAACACAGGCGCAGGGATGTTGAGGGTCGGTGAGAAGACGATGCCAACGTTGCGAACCGTCATCTTATTGATGTCCGCGTTGTTGATGATCTTGATGAGAAATCCAATCAGATACTTGAGCAGAGTCCCATTAGCCTGGGGAAGTCTCTGTACGAGCTCATTGAGGGCGGCAATCTTCTCGGGACGGTCGGTGATCTCTGTCGTCGCCAAGAATTCCAAGTGGAGGTCTCGAGTAAGGATTGTGGTCGGCAGCTCTCGGAGGTAGAGCTTCAGGAGACCTGCGATTGCGTGAATGTCGTGGAAGACAGGGTCGGTGACCAAATTGATGTCACCCTCCGTGTTGAACCGTTCACGGAGCTGCTTGATAACGAGGTTAGATCCGCTCAGTCGGAAGATCCCCTCCTCCAACACGGCGTCCTTCGCATCAAGGTACTGGATGCATCTATACATAACTGCTGGGAGAGGCACATTGACGTCCGCAGGGGAGCAGAATCGGACCGCTTCAGCCAACGGCACTCCAAAGACTTGCCGGACGGGCCCTTGGTAGCCGTTCTTGGGCGGCGTGGCATTTGAACCAGTCTCACTGCCACCGAACAGCGAGTCCTGTCCGTCCGAGGACGAACGGGTCTTGGGTCCAAACCCGAAGAAGCTTCGCTTCCGCTGCTTCTTCTCCTCGTTTGATGGAATCGAGAGACCCATCTTGTTCCCCCAAGAAGTCGAGTCAGAAATGACCTGGGGGTCCTTGGGGCCCGAGATGAGCTTGGTAGCCTGTGCTGACAGGCCCTCAAATCCGTGGCCCTGGTTTTCAGGAAGTCCGCCAGCTGTCCTGGGTCGTGCGAGAGCCAGCTGCGGCGCGTTTCCAGCCTGCGTTGCGTCATATCTTACGCCGACGAGGGTATCTGAATCTGACGGCTGGTGGTTGGGCTTGTTATGGGCGACCCTCTTAACCTTCCCTCCACTTGGTCGATCATGCGTGCCCGAGGTTTGACGGTCATGACCAGTAGAATGACCAGTAGAATGGCCGGCGGCATGGCCAGTACCAGGCCGCGCACTCGGCGTCTCAGTGTCATCTGGATCGCGATAATCAATCCACTGCAAAAGGGCTTGGACCCAGCGGTCCCGCTCTGTATCGCTCTCGGCACATAGGACGTGCTTCACGTGGCTAGTCGAGTCCTTCTTCTTAGGCTCCAGGACAAGGAATGCATGACGATACTGGTTGTCTAGCTCCTCGCCGCTTGCAGCACGAGTGGGAGACTGGTTGTCGTTGTTCTGAGACTGCTTTCCAATCTGGGCATTCTGGAGCTTGATCGTCCCAAGGTGGGCACCTCCAGGAGTCTCGTAGTACTTCAGGAGAGGCCCATCCAGGACAAAGAATCTGGCCTTCCAGCCTCCGAAGTTCTTGCCCTTCTTCGTCAGGTACCCGCTACGCAGAGTTCGGCCATCAGGGCTGGTTCGGTTACCGCTGATCTCAGAACTCGAGTCTCCCAATGATCCCGCGTCGTCGCAATTCGGTGGTAGCACGTTGGAAGACAGATAATTGCAAACTTCAAGTGCCGTGTTCGTATCGAATGGGGTGTTGAGCATCTCATCCATGTAGTTCTCCAGAATCACCCTCCGGGCATCGAGCTTTGCGGGTGCATGCCCATTGAACAATGATCGGTCCGGGGGCCTGGCCACGAATGAAGTGAACTGCTTCAACCGCTGGTCTAATTTTGCAACTGACGCTGACTCCTTCTCAACGCGCCACAACTCGCCACCATCCGCACGAGAAATCACAGCAAGAGTGAATACGGGGTCTTCCTCAAGCTGGGTAAGTGACATCATGCTTGCCCGTGACGGCTTCATGCGTGAGGAGGCAACCTTCACCTCGATGGAAGGTAGAGCGTTGGGCGGTAGCAAGAGATCGGGATACTCATCTGTCACAAGACCCTTGTAAACCCGAGTGCGCTCAGTCGGGCTGGCCCTGTTTGCTGGGTTCTCGACAATTCCCAGCCCAGGCATCATTGGTGGTGAAGAAGGCGCCTCAACAACGTTTGCGGCTGCTGGAGTTGCGAGGGGAGTGTTTGGTGGTAGAGGAATAGGCTGACGAGGAGGACGAGGGGACAGAGGACCCATGGCGAACTGGCCTCCCTTCCTCGGTGATAGCGGAGGTGAGTTCAGCGGCGCCTTCATGTTGAAAGGATGGGGGCTTGCAGGTAGGCCAGGGCTCATCAACGGGGCTGGAATCTCCCTGGTCTTCTGGACACTGAGCATTCCTGCCAGCGATGCGGTGCCAATTTCCGGTCTGAGTAGTGGCGGCACCGTCTCGGGCCCAACATCATCCCGTGGGGACGCGGGTTGGCTAGACTTGCTCTTCTTGGATGCGCTGCGCGCTGCCGCCTCCTTGATAGCCATGATTTCTCGTTCCCGATCGTCCTCCTCTCGGGTTCTTCGTCGACCACGCTTTTCGTGGACAATCTCATCCACCTCTAGGATGTCGTCGTAGTCTGAATCGCTTTCGTCCTCATCGGGAGCGATTGCGAGGATCGCTGCTCGGTCCTGCTTCAATTGAAGTGGTGCTGGAGGAGGTTTCCTTGGTGGTGGTGCGGGAAACTTTGAGATTCCCTCTTCGGGTTGTGGTGTGGCCCCAACAATGGAGACAGTCGGGAGTTGCCCCGACGGAGGTTTTGGTGGCGGCATTCTCGGGGGCTCGCTGGGCAGGCTGCGTGAAGGGGGAAGTGAGAGGTTGAACGGGATCTCCTTCAACTGCTCGTCGGCCTTCTCCTTGCGAGCCAGGTCGGCAATTCTCTCTTCCTCCTCGTGGTCAAACTTGTCCCGAGCGTGATCCTGGGGTTTCGGCATGGCGTGTGCTGGGTGGAGGATCTCGGCGACCGCAGAAGTTGGAGGGTTGGGCTGGTCCGCGGGAGGTGTGATGGGATAGGGCGCCAGCCTCACTTCGATGGGCGAGTTCTTGGTGCTGTCTGAATCGAGAGTTGGCGAGTCCGGAGTAATCATGCTATCCTTGGCTCGTTCAATGTCCACTCGGGGGATGGCCACGCCAGTGGGCACGGAAGCGGCTTGCCCTCTTCCTCTAGGGTCAGCGGCCATGGAAACGGCCGGAATGGCCATGACCTCTTTCAACTTCTTTCTGTACTTCTCCTTGTCCTGGAGAGCCCTTTCCAAGTCCTTGTTTAATCCTAATATCATAGCTCTTTGCTTGTCGACTAGACGCCAGAGTTGGGTGTTCTGCTGCGACTGTGACTGCTTTTCTTTGAGAAGATACTGGATCAAGGCTTCTGGGCTCCCCGCCGTTTTTATTAGATGAGCAATATCCGGCGATCCGTTTTGGACATCCTGAGAGCGGCTGCCTCCATGCGACTTGGCCGAGATGGCTGATATAGCGGAATCAATCGACGAGTTGCGGGGAGGGCCCTTGGAGGCGTCGGCCTGTGCGGCAGCTACCGGACCAGCCATGGCCGGCCGGAAAGTCGAGAACGAGCCTGGAGAAGGCTTCGAGATTAAGGGATCAGAGACGGTTCGCGAGTCATTCGGATTGCCAAGGTGCGGGTTTCTATGAGGAACGGGGTGTTAGTCGAGGTGTAGCGGGATGAGATGCTGAGGAGCTCAAGACTCGTGAGCAACCGTTGTCGCGACGAACCTGGGACTCCGAGGTTCCGGGGACCCTGAATCGGAAGAATCACTGCTGTAAAATGCAGTCTCTTTGGGTTGCACACGAGCCGGCAGCTTGGCGGTCGCCCGATCGGCTGGAATTGCTGTAGGTGGCGTCTGTCGTAGAGGGAAGGACGTGGAACGGGGACTGGGGCTCGTGGGACCGTAGGCCAAGCTGTTGCCCGCTGACAAAGGGCTCGAGATTGGGGGCCTTTGAGATCTCGGGCTTTGAAGAGCGTCAGTCAAACGAGGCCTAGAATAGGGCTTTTATTCCAGGACGAGGCGCTCGAGGATCGCGGGCAACGAAGGGAAAGACAGAAAGAGGAAGACAGCGCGAGAGACAATCGGTCGGCTTGCACGGCATCGACCAGGGGCACCAGCGCCGTGATATGAATCAAGGTCAAGAAAAAGCGACAGGTATTGAAAGAACAAGTGTGGGAGAGAAGAGTGCGTATGAGTGCGGGCAAGAAGCGAACGGTGAATGCGGCCAGGAGGCCCTGGGATCAGCGGCGGCCGGGGGGGTGTGGGGATGGAAGACGGAGGGTGGACAGAGGTCAGGACTTGGGATGAAGATGCTCACCTGGGGGCGGGCGACAACGAGTCCATCGACGAGAAGGCCGAGTTGGAGTATGTTATGCGACCGACGGTGGGACTGTCCAGGCCTTGGAAGTCTGGTTGGGAGTGGAAACGGAACTCGTCGAGGCCAGCATCCATGACAGGCCCGGAGGACATGGAATTAGTCGAGGCGGAGGCGGAGACAGTGGAGGAGGAGGATGAAGAGGAAGACGAGGAGGTCGTCATCGTTGTCGTCGTAGTCATCGGAGAAGAGACAGCGCCAGAGACAGAGCCGACTCGGGCGCTCTGGAGCGCAAGCTGCGACATGGTCCGCTATCCTCATGCACCGGGACACATCAGCCAATGGGTAAGGGCCGAAGCGGGAGGGTGAGGTTTCGAGATGGCCGCTGCTTGGTTCAAACCAGCGGAGCCAGGTTGTATGCGACACGAGACGATGCAGCGCAGCACAGGTCAGCACAACGGAGGAGTGTCCGGTGGCCGGGTTTCGGTTTCGCGGGTGGAGATCTGTTGTGGTGAGTGGTGAGTAGTGAAGGTGGTGTGGTTCGTTTCGATGGACGGACAAGACAGACGGACGGCCCTCTCAACCGCACAAAGACAAAATAGAAAGGGAACCCCCAATAAGCGCGAGGTGACACCAAGGCAAGGTGAAGCGGCGACGAGACGAGACGAACGAGAGAAAGGCCAGGCCAGGCCAGGGGACGGACGTTTGGGAGAAAACGAGAGTAGTGGCGGAGAATGGCCAGCGGGAAAGAGTGTGACGGTTGGTAGGGAACGGGGGGGGAGAGGAGATTTGGGACCGGCTTTGGTTTGGTACTAAGGTCCAGGAGGGCGATACCAGGTACTACTCCGCCCGAGACTGCATGTAGGTACCTAGTAGGCATGTAGTTACAGATGGAAGTCAAGAAAATGGATCAGAAGAAGTCTGGCTAAAATCGTGCGAAAAGTTGTGCTGAGGTGATAACATGGCCCCCCGTGTTGACACAACTTATGAATCGTGTGGTACGAAGATGGGGCAACGGGATGAGCAAAGTGGCTTTGTCTTTGTTTGCCTCGATGGAGAGAGAGAGATAGACTTGACTCATTGTATGACGACCTGTTCACGGCTAGTTCCTTTGATGGGAATCCGGTTCTCCTATTCCGACTTGCACGTTCCGACGGGAGTGTGCGAATACTACCATTACTACATGTACGGGGTCTCGGCTTCCTTTGTTGATTGAGATGATCCAAACCAAACCACAAGATAGCTTTAGTCAGTTCAGTCCGCAGGTACTAACTAAGTAAGACAATCAATAATATGCGACCCCAGCAGTGATCGGCCGAGGTGACGGTGGATGAATGGATGCAGTCGTTCGTCGTCGTAGCGCATGAGACCAGGATCAAGACTGCTCCCCCTCCTCCTTCTTTCTCGCTTTGGGACTTCCAGCGACACTGAGAAGTACTCGCTGCTAACAAGAACCAAGTGCCAAAGGCCAAAGGTTCCCGCGAACAAAATAAGGGGTAACCCAGCAAATCGCCAGGGCCGTCTGAGTCTGAGTCTGAGAGTCTGAGTCTGAGCCAGGAGCCCGCCCGGTCGAAGCCACCACCTCAGGGACCACGCTCCCCCGCCGCCCAAGACACTCCAGCGTCCCACTAACTACCACTAACGCGAAAGACGAGAGGCGCTAAAAGAAGTGCCCTGCAGGGCCGACTGGGCGCAAAGAGGGTTCTGGGTGGCCAAAGTGGCTATTGACGCAGCGCCGCACGACGCTAGGTGCTCAACGGCGCAGGGAGCGCGGTACATGCCTGCGGGGGGAAATCGATAGCGACGTTGAAGATAATGATGGTTGAGGCGCCTCCTGGTGTCTGGCATCCTCAGGATCCAATCCCTTCCACTCTCGGCGGGAAGGGCCCAATCGGCTCAAATCAGACACGGAAGAACCCTCCGAAACCCACGCCTCGTTACTGGAACTCAAACACCAGCTGGAACATTAGGTGGCCTAGATAGAAGTTAGAACACACAATGGAACATGAGCTGGAACTCCAACGACAACAAACTGTAACTGGACCTGGAACTGGGACATTGCGCACCGGGTGGATCGCGGGACGTTGCGGGCTCCCGTGCACGTCCAGGGGTGCACATTCCAGCGACATGAGGCTAAGAGCCTGTGAGGAATGTAGACACAGGGGGGGGCTTGTTCAACAGTCTCATCCTCACGACATATTGAGCGCACACCTAAGGTACAGTATTCGCCGTTAGAGGACACACTGGTCAACAGAGAAAGCTAATACTACGTAAATTGACAGGCTGAAGCCAGCGGAGGCGACGTTCTCAGTTCGCTCGCATTTTGGAAACTTCAAACACAGCTTTGTATCTCTCACGTCAGCCAAACAAACTTTACTTACACCATTCACCACCCTCTCTCTCCCCCGTCAGTCGCAAGACAGCAGCCATTGAGTGATATTAAGATATCACAGACAAAACCTCAATCGATCCTGTTGGGTGCCGTCGACTGCCGACATGTGCACTGGAACACGGTGGATTTTCCCACAGCTTCACTTAGCGCCTTCATGTCGTCTCTCACAGTTTGCCTCACCTCTCCCAACCACTGACGAAGTGAAATGCCAACAACAATCTGCGAAGGGCCTTGATTAAAGTGGACGAGGGCCTGCCAGGATCGTGCCCCATGTCCTCGTGCCCCGGCGCCCTCGAGACGCTTCTTCCAATCAGCGCTCGGCGGCCGCTTTGAGGCCGGGGTGCCCCGGCTGCCCCGGCCCCCAGCTCGTTGCCGCATCCGGCGCCTTCAAACAAACCAGTCCGCGGCTCCTGGCCCTGAATAACTTGGGAGTTGAGACAGTGATGGGCCACTTGCCACCATTGTGTCCATGAGGGATCAAGCGATTTGGGGGGGTGAGTGGGGATGAGGATGAGGCTGACGGCGAAGACAGTGGGAAAGGCTGTTCGTGCCAAGGAACACAGAAGCAAACGGGACGATACACGTTCCAAGTACTGTGCTTCCTGCGTACGAATACTACTATGTACGCATTTTGGCAGTCTATGGAATGGCCTGAGATGGGAAAGGAAGGGAAAAACATGTCGAGATCCACTTCCCCCTTTTTATTTTCCACATCCGCCAAGAACAAGGGACGCCAAAATGAGACTGGACTCACCACTCACCAACTTGCAAGTCTCCAGCCATTAAAAGTGACGGCCAGCCACTGCGGCCTGCACGTGTCCCACCGCCAGTCAGTCGACAGCTCCGCTTGCTGCAGGTACCATCTTGGTCCCATCTTGACTAACGTCAACTCACTAACCCGGAGATCTATCCCATTTTCATCCGACAACAAGACAGTCCTGACGAGGCCACCGCCAAGGTGCCTGGCCTGCAAGGGCGAGGCCATGCGCGACGTAGCCGAGCCACCTGCGTCAAAAAGCCAATTTTAGCTACACCTCCAGCACGAATGATCATGTGCAATCAATAACATCACTTCCGACGCGGTTCGAAACAAATACCGGCGCGTATCCGTGCAAGCCATTGAATCAAACTGCAAGCCACGTTGAGGACATCACATCCGGGACGCGGTCCGTTCCCTCAACTCAGAGACACTCGGTTCGGCTCTGAACCTCGAGACAAAAACAAAACAAAAACTTGACCTCACGAAATCTCACGCTTTTCGTCCATGCCCCGATGCTCAAGCGAGCGAGCGCCACCAGGCCACCGTGCGGTCGGCTAGTCGGAGGAGACAGGTCTATTACTCTACCCGTACCATCGCGCCTGGACCGTTCGTCTCTTGTGCGGAGGAATACGTCCGTGAAGAAGACAAAGATGGCTTTGCCTGCAACCTCGATCCACGTCCCGGCGGATGGTCGCGCCAACCACTCAAAGATCCCTTGAGGATTCTTCCCACTGCAACGCACTGTCTCACAATCCCAGCCAGGCCTTTTTGCTTCCGTTGCAAAGCGACCGGAGAGCCCCTCTCGGCCGTTTTAAACGGGAGTTGCTACGTAGTGTTCAAATCCTGGCGGACGCGGACTGGACCCGGACCGAGTGAGACTCGATGCGGAATTACGGACCAGCGAGGCCCACGATCTGGTGCCTCCAGTATGAGTTGCATGAGAAACATCTTAAGAGGACCACACAACTCCCGTCTCTAGGATGGGGAACTGCAGAAACCCCACCCGCGGCCGTCCGCTGTGTGCTGTCCTGAGTCCTGGCTCGGAAGTGTCCATCACGAGGTCTGAGAAACCCTCTCAATTCCCGAACGTAACTGGTCCGATGTTGCAACCTTTGTCTCGGCCTGCGTCGGAGTGACTATCCTGTTCTCTCAGTTCCTGCTTGAAGTGTTTTCACCAGACGGCTTCTTTTCTCAGCCACATCCACCACATGTCTCATGGTCCGTCCGCAACTAATCAGAGCAACTTGGACGATAGCGCATAGTCTTGGATGCCTCGAGCAACTTGCACAGACAAGCTACGTACGACCATCCGAGCTAAGAGAGTTGTCAACCCTGGAGTACCCGGATACAACGTCAGCGCGGACCTCCAAAGCTCCGAGGACTTCTCTCCAAGCCAAGGTACCCAATCACCATCCCCATGCGCTTCGTCTAAGAGCACACAGCACGACATCCATCCCATCTCAACCCATATGCACCCCAGTCTCGGCAAAGCGGTGTGATAAACACCAGCCCAGCCGTGCGCCTCATTTGCCATGGCGGGATAGGCGGAGTATTTTCGCTCCCAGCAAAATGGGCCTTTCATCACGAGATACCCACACGTTTTTTTTTCTTCTTCAATATTTCTTTTTTACTTCGGGATCCCTGTTGCCCCCCATCGCAAAGCTGGTACCAAACTGGTTATGATGATCTGGATCTTCAGCGCCGCTCTGCGACGGAAAGTTTCAGTGCTGCTGCCAGCTCTTCCGCCGAACCCCTTATTAATGCTCTTTGACCTTGATCTGCCAGTGGGTTTTTATTACCAGAGGTCCGTCCCGCTGCGGCCTCGTGGCAAAGACGGCGGCTGCTTGGGCGGCGCACTTGGCGTGGGTGCCATGACGGAGTGTAATTTCACCGTTCTGTATCTGTGTTTACGTGCGTATTTGCTGCACTCTTCCTCTACCGCCAACGGGTTCGCCTTGGCTGTCAGTCATATCCAGCGCGTAGAGTACCAGAGTTTCCATCATGATTCAGGGGGCCGTCTATCAGCACCTTTCGTCTAGACGGGCGTTCCGTATCAGCTCGGTAGCGATGTTTGGCTCCCGCATCTGGTGGTTACTAGGGTCGCGCAGATCGACACAGCAGTGCAATCCCCTTTGCGTTTTCTCGACTTTTCGTAATACCGAAGATCCCGAGCTTTGCTGGTTGAGTTTGCTTTGCTTCGTCATGGTTGACGTTGCGTTTTGCCCAGGGTCTAGACTCGACGGTTCGCCAGACCAATGTACCTACATGGGCGGCAACGCAACTTTCAGCTTCAAAACCAGATGCTTACGGCGCTCAAAGAGATAAGCGGACCACGGGACTTCGTGATTCTGTCTGCATTCTCTTGCTAGGCTTGTCCCTTTCATTCCGGAGTTTTCTTTTGGGAGGGTTCGTGATCATCTCGAGGCCCCTGATGATCATGAGTTAGTTAGTCTACCCCTTTCCGATCTGGCAGCTTGGCTTGGTACGTACTCCCTACAGTCCCAAGGTAGATAGATGTGTGATGCTATTCCGAGAATTGCCTACATGATGCTCATGTTTTTAGTTGCTTGACAATCACAATCCCTCGGTGCCACTGGACCCCTGCATCGTCTTCCGTCTCAGACACTTCCCCAGATCCAGGGGAGATGGCCGGTCCGACAACGGGTCTAATACTTCAGATCGCCGCTGCGACGACCATGCTCAGATCCCATCATTCGCGCACCTTCTCCTTCCGGTAGCGAACCCCGTAGATATGCCATAGTTAGCCCATGGATTGATTCACTGGACCCCGAAGTGTTGCGCGCGCTCTTGTCCCCCCCCCCCCCCCGG